>OMKP01078395.1:3853-15575 GCA_900302375.1 Bathygadus melanobranchus
CCCCCGCCTGCTTTTAATTCTGCTCAGGTGTTCCCAGCGGGAGTCTTCACACAGCGAGCCTCTCGACACCACGGTTATTCCCTGAGGCGTGAGTCAAAAATCACACCTCCAAATTGTAGCGTTCCTCCACCCCCACCACCCCACGATTGACAACACTGCCTCCTGTTGACATCCCACTTTACTTTGCCTGTGTTTCCGTCTTTCGTTTGTCTTACTATTTACTGTTTAAATATTTTGCTTTTCCCCAAAGCGACTTCCAGCTAAATCAGATACCCGAGAGCTGAGCCGGTAGTAGAGATAGGTATCTTGCTCAAGCATGCCTACAGGTCAGGCTGAGGACATTGGGGATCAAATCCAGCACCTTTTGGCTTGGAGTGGACACTCTAGCCACTACAATATTCTGTCACAAAAAAAGGTTGTGGAAGAGGACATGGACACTTTCATTGGAATCCGCCTTTCTGTTTGAAAGGGTTTGTGGAGATCACACAGAGGAACCTGCACTTGGAGGGCGGGGTCGTGCAGCCAAACTGATACAAACTAGGATACAGGGCTGTAGTACTTGAGTCCGGTCTCCAATTTTTGATGATATTGGGCTCGTCTTGGAGTTTAGGATTAATTGGTCTCAGAAGATTTGCTGTGTTCCTTTTCTATTTTAGGCAGTCGATATAATGATAGCCACATGGTCTTGGTCTCAACTAGGGATGGACCGATCCGATACTGGGGATTGGTATCTGTCCGATGTTGGCCTAATATGTGGTATCGGTGGCTGGAGTCTAGGCATAGCTTCGATACTCATCGTCACCCTTTTTCTCACCCAATAAAGTATTATTATGGACTGCATTTATTATTAGATCCATAAAGTACATATTGTATAGCATTAGATGCAATTACATTATTAAAAACCAATCCACGACTCAAGGATGTGATACAGGTAGGTTGTGGTGGACATCAGGGATCAAACTCAGTATCTTTTCGGCTGAGAGTCACCACACACACACACACACACTTGCCGTTTTCAATGCTGCGACTGTGAGGAAGTTCTAAGGAAGGGCTACTCCTACACCTAAATGTCCTGAATTTACAACCTCATGGCCACCACTCAATAACACCAGCGCGGCAGTAAAAAAATCATTAATTATGTACATTCGGTAAACGGTTCAATAAGGCAGTGTTATCGGTAGCCTGTGATCAGTAACTCGTGGTTCTTTATTTACCAATTCACACAATCACATTGTCGAGTGGTTCACTCATGCGCTCCATTAATGAAACCATTTGCATTTTAATTCACAATTCAAATGTTGTACGTACTGCTACGGGAATGATTGCAATGATCAATCACTAGCAACAGCGATGCAAAGCAAGCAATGCAACTTGTAATATTAAAGTATTTCTTTCAGTGAATGCAACTGACAGTTGCTGTTTGTATTTTTACTGTCTGACTTTACGTCTATTTGTTGGGAGTCTATTTGTTGTGTGTAATATTACTGAAGTAACTGAGTGCTGTCTTACAGGAATATAATTTCTAATATGTCTTACCTTACCCTACCTTAGCTTGTCTTGTATTATCTGACTGTGGTCAGGCAGTTGATTAAAGTGAATACATTGATATTTATTTTTCAATGTACAGCTTAAACTCTTGTCGTGTTTGTCCTGATTTGAAATGTTTTCGTGCCATGTTTTAGTGGCAGACTATGTTACACTTTGCTATCTGTGCAGCTTTGATAGGGAAACCGTTTTGGGTTTGTTTCAATCAAGAAGGAAACAACTGCATAGAGAGATAGAGAGAGAGAGAGAGAGAGAGAGTGACTATTTTGTCCAGTTCTTACTTTGAAGCACCGACAAGTTTGATCACAGAAGTAAATGACCAGGGGAATTGAAGGCACCACAGTGAGGATGCTGCAGACAGGTCAGCCAGTCATCCCCACTCAGCCGATTGAGCTCACAGACTGAATGTAATTAATTTATTGAGCGAGGCGCCTGGGAGATCAAGAGCCAGATGGATAAAATGACAGAGCAAATCAAGGTACATCCTTTTGACAGGCTGTTTATGAGGTGTCATGATGGCTTTGGATCAGGACCTGTTGGGCTTGGGAGGGGAGAAGCCGTTAGACTGTTAGGCTGTCTGCACACTGGTCCGATCCCAGAAGGTCTCGAGAAATTAAGCAAAAATGAAAGAAAGGTTCTAAAGTTTGCCTGATATTTACATTGCAGCAGCAAATTGCGAGAAAATGAGTTTGAGGAAAATTCCTCATTGCTCTTCTCAAGTTGTGAAGAAGCTGGTGAGAAGATCTTGTGTTCTCAATGTTCAACCTGTAAAGAGCCTTTCTGATTGGTGACGGTTTGCATGCTAGCTTAGCATGCAGACTGTTAGAATAAGTCTTCATGAGTTAATTAACCCTTTACAAAGTATTTACAACAATTTGAAGTTATTTTAGTATCACATTTATATTTTCTACAGGACAGTAATCCAAGCCAATAACAAACACTATTCCAGAATCTAAATGAGAAGATCAGGCCAATGATTCACTTGTCATTTGGTGACATTTCATCAAGTTTTGATGTGTCCCTAAAGCTGATTCTGGGGCTTTGTGTATGTATGCATATATATGTGTGTATATATATATATATACTGTGTGTGTGTGTGTGTGGATGTGTGTACATACATCCACCTGCTACACTTAACGTTAGCTTGTGCAGGTGGGACGATCATTGACAATTAAATTGAAAGATTGTTCAAGAAATAATAAATGTAATTCGATCCCTTGCCGCCACTTTCTTTCACCAAATGCGTCACATTAACATCTGCCTGACGCCTCGTTTGTGTGGCGAGGGCCACTGATTGGCCGCCTGTCAGATTGTCCTTTAGAGTCCCTCGTACACGCTGCCTATAGCAACAGATTTTGACAGCCTATCACGGAGCCATATGACGATAATGGCAGGATTATCAGTTGACACAGCCCTTTGATGAATAGCCGACCGAGGGATGACATTTGTTGTTTGTGGAGCGATGTCTTCACCTGCAACTTACTCACTAAGGGAAGAGAGGAGAACGTGGCCTGGCAATGACTTAAACACAAAATGATGGGCTGCCATTTGTCATTTAGATGCGGGCAGTCAGAGTGTAAAGAGTGTTTATCACGGTTTTGTCCGTTTTGTAGGATTCATTTGAGCGGCAACAGTTGTGGTTGATGCATGCGCTACACATCGCCTCTGATTCAGCTGAGGATATCATGGTATGACTGTGCAACAGATAGCGTTTCCTTGGTGAATACAGAGCTTGTGTTTGGAACATAATGACATGAATGCTGGGTCAAAACACATCATGGAACGGTTGACATTTTATGATAACTGCGTATCCTACAAGAATGAAACACAATGAAACCTAACAAAATGGAGAATGAGAAATGAGAAGAGGACAAACATTACAAACTGAAAAATGTTCAATTTAATGTATCATATTTAATCATTTGTCTTTATTGTGTTAATATATACAATTCAGTAATTCATGTTTTTATTTCTAGGGAGGTCGATATACTGCATATACACCCTTTAAAAATGAAAACTAATATGCCTCCACCTCACCCCCCAAGGAATGTATATACGTATATGTACATATATACATGTACATTTTTGAATTATCTAGAATTTAATCTAGAATTTATTTGGCAATATTAAATAAGATTAATATTGATGCAAATTAAATTAAGCTTCTAGCTAGCTAATGTCTCATTCACAAAAAAATATTTTCAAGAGCCTGCATGAAAAAAGTTGCAGTGACACGAGAAGAAAATGTGTGACCCCTCTCTTCCGTGACCTCCACTGGCTCCCTGTAACTGCTCGCATCAAGTTCAAGACTTTGGTGCTGGCCTACAAGGCTGTCAGTGGAACTGCCCCCACCTACCTCCAAGCACTGGTCAAACCTCATGCCCAAGCTCGAACACTCTGCTAAACCACTTCAGCTGGCCGCCTGGTACCACCATCACTAAAAATAAACAAACGTCGCTCCACCAAATCACAACTCTTCTCTGTCCTTGCACCACAGTGGTGGAACGACCTCCCGACAGCGGCCAGGACAGCAGAATCACTGACCTGCTTCCGCAGGAGGCTCAAGACCCACCTATTCAGAGTCTGAATAACTTGACCTCCTGCTCACCGCGATATATTGTCTCCCTATTTCGACAAATGTGTTACTTTCTTGTAAGTCGCTTTGGATAAAAGCATCTGCCAAATGCTCTAAATGTAAATGTAAATGTAGAGTCGTTTGAGTAGCAGCCTGTTTTCGTTTAAACGCATGGATCCTAATTTTAGCGTTTTTGGATCGCGTGCACGCGGTTAGGTTTGGTTTAATAGAGATGGAGTGGCCACCTGTGAGTTCTGGAGAATTAGGAACGGCTGTCAGACTGGCCCATTCCACAGCAATCCGCAATTCAATTGATAAATTAATTCATCAATATTGAAAACAGATCGGACCCCCGCCACCCCATTTTATCAGCACCTCTTATTGAAAACAGCTATGAATATCGCCATTTAAAACAATGATTATGTGTCGTGATATGATTTCATTGACATCTGTGCATTATGGATGTATAAGCCTCAGGAAACCTGAATCCCTGATTTGCTTCCGACAAGGTTAATTAAGGTCGTGTTGCCATGCAGTATGATGAATTATTTACCTGTCAATCTATAGACGTCAACTTATATATTAAATATCTGCTTCGAATGTGGAATACCCCTAATGGGACTATTACAGTGGGGAATGATCCTGTAAAGAAGCTCTGATGTACCATCTATTTTTGAGCACATGTATATTGTAACGGATGTATTAACATTATGTGCTATAACATGAGAACCATAGTACCCAGTTGTTGATATACCTGATTCAGCACATGAACAACACATGAAAGACAAAATGCAACCAATTAGCCATTGAAACGTTTAGAATCCTTTCAATGTCATAGAACTGAGAAGCCTGTCAATTCAAGCCATTTGAGTAGAAGAACACTGTGGTTAGGGTTAGGTACTGTTTTCCAAGGATAGTGATCTTCAGCTTCATGAAGTCTTTCTGCTGCTATAGTACACTCATGCATAGAACAGGCCTGGGGTCTGCTGCAAAGGTCAAATGTTATGTTGTCATCTTAAAGCCATTGCAATAGTTATCAGCAATGTATACATTTTGTGACCGATAAGTGATTTTTACGTTTTTTACGTGAAGTGTATTAAATAAATGTCTATGCATGTTGAACACCTATTGGAAATACAGTATCTGTGCAATGTATGAAAGCCTCATTTACAGTTGTGACTTTCCAAGCATGCTAAAATATGTATTAAACCAAACTTGAATATGTAATTGTGTATACGAAACAAATGCTTTGGGTTGACCCTAATGCTGGTTGTTTTGCTAGAAATACAATGGCCACAATACAAAACATATCATTATATACCACATATCGGCTTGGTGAACTCAACGGCATCAAGTTAAACTGCAACACTTACCCGAAAAGGAAACATCAGTTTAACTGTGAGCCTTTTATTCTGAAACCGCAAAGCAAAGCTTTAAGTGTTTCCAAGGCCAATAGCCTATACAGTATATTAAAACGTATTACCCCACAAACACACACCCTGAGAACAATTTAGAGATGGCGTGTGTATCGGTGCCAAGGGAACATTTCATTTAGAAGAGGTATTCTTATGCCTTTGAATGGGACGGAGCAGAGTGTTTTTTTTTTTTTTTGGTATTCCTCCAATCTGTGGAAGTATCCCCGCTGCAGGTGGGCTCCTAGCCTGGAGAACTGTCTCTGCAGGTGTCTGAACTTGCCCCGCGATGCTCCTTGCTGTCTGGAAGGGTGTTTCTCCTCTCTTCCTGTTTTCTCTATTGTCCTTTTTCTCTCCCAGCGTTGTGGAAGAGATAAAGAGATGCACAATGACGGAGTGAAAAGAGATGGACAAAGGAATATACAAAGGGAGAGACAGAAAGAAAGGAAGAAAGAAAAGGAGAGAAAGACAAGTATACAGAGGGAAGGAAGGACTGGCAGGCTCCATGGCTCTCTCCATGGCAGTCCCTCGGAGCACATTGGAGAACACGTGACACCAACGTGCACATTAGACTGCATCACTTTCACTGGGACCTAATCCCTGCCTCGCTGAAAGCTGTTTATATAATTACCCATTCTCTCTAAAAGATGGGACGAGAGAGATGGATCGAGAGATGGATAGAGAGAGAGAGGGAGAGAGAAAGGAACAGAGTCAGCGAAGAAAAAGAGGAAGGTACAGTATGAATCAGCCAGCCGCCAGGCTCAACACTAATGGTGTTTTATTCCAAAGGGTATCTGAGCTTGCACTGAGACTGACAAAAAAAACCTGCAGCAGTTACCGTTGAGGATAATTAAATAATGTAGTATAATAAATATTTGAGGGGAGTTATTCTGTCATCATTTAAAATGGGAATGGGAACATTATTACCTCACTCAGTGCTAAATATGCTTCACTAATGACACGGTATTGCAATGATTGAAATACGAGTTGCAATAGATCGCTTTAGAGGCCATTTTATTTCATATTCTGCTGCAATCTCAAAGAAGTGTTTACTTGTACAGAAGATACATTATTTCAACGTTATTTTCTGTGACATGAAAAGGTCGAACCCCTCTCACAAAACATCCTTATGGGCTTTGCTTGCGAAAATCTTTTTTGCTTTTTTAATTATCTTGTCTGTCGTTCGGTCACATGCTCCACAGCAAATCCAGCTGTCCAGCAAAACTTGTCACGAAAATTAGTATGAGAAAAGTATATAACTCATATCATTAATATTTTAAATTGGTGTATTGATTGTATGATTGTTGTTGTTCTGACTCTGGTACGAGAGATGGTGGGAAAGTCACGAGTAAGAGTACGTAAACACTGAGCAAAACAACAAGGCTATACAGAAACAATATCTTTTTTTAAATAAAAACATTGTAGTGAAATACCATCTGCAGCAAATATCATTAAGCATTCTCTGATCCCTTGGGCCACGTTTTTTTAAATGAAAAATAATCAATAGTCAGCATTTGCAGTGGTGTGCAGCAGTGTCCGGTAGTAATTCAATGAAGGTGTATTTCCTAGTATTGTTTTCATTGGATCAATACGAAGATGATTTTGATGCTAGTCAGGAGGAGGTAGAGCACACCATGCAAATAAAATATATGAGATCACATGTGAGCTTGATGTGGATTTAATCAAAGCGACTGCAAATGGCCAAGCGAGCAAACATCATTCTTTGATGTAAAGCCGGCTTTCTCTTTGCCACTGCTATTGAGATTTAAAAGAAGAGATTGCTTTCATGCCTTTGCAGATAAATCCTCATGCTAGGAATTAATCTCCCCTTGGCCCCAGATGCAGTGAATACTAAATTGGCATAAAAGTATCCCTTCTGTGGAGAGCTCAGAGTCTCTGGAGAGAAGTTTAAATGTATCCCAGTTGTCTCACAGTCTCTCAGCAAACTGTGGATTCCGACGGTGAAGGGGTACTTTACCTGTGGCATTAGTGTTAACCCGATGATCTGGGCGTATTAGTGTCATCTAATGAATTTCTTCCAGGTGATAAGGACAAAGCTCTGCTCTGGGGAGGGGTTAGGGTTGGGGGGGAAGGGGGCATTGCGTCAAGCAGCTGTTCTTCATATGTGGCTGTCATAGCCTCATATGTGGCTGTCACAGCCTCAGCCATGGCTGTAGCTGGTCGTGGGTCGACCACCCTCCAAGCCAAGGGCATGGAACCTTAAGCTGGCCCCTATGGAGTAACCCAGAATTTACATTCATGGCTGCATGTGTAACCCCTACCTGCTCCTTAATGTTCTTTATCTGAATTTACAGTCCAGCACTTTGGATAAAAAAAGGTAATTGTAAATATTAGTAAATATCAGCTGTAATTACATATATAATTTATCATACAATATTATGTAATTTATGATAAGTATTCATTATCATTTTTAATCATTATTATTCAATGAGATACATTTTTGTTAGTCTATTTTTAATGTGACTTGTCTCAGTCAGTCAGTGTTTATTTAACCGTAAGACATGCGATTAAAAGGACAGTGGCGCTAACTTCACATGACTTTAGCACTGGAGTGAATGTAATTGTTGCAGCCCTGCCTCGACACCCGTTAATGCATGGTGACTCATAATCAAAGTAAACACTATCATGACTTTTCCAAAACACGCCTTGATTGTTTTTTAATGGTTGGAGGTTTGGACCCAGGTTTACATCAGAGCAGATGTTATGATGTACCTATCTAATGAACTGTATGATGTCACCTGCCAGGCCACATGAAATTGGTGACACCAATAATTTCATGATTGGAGCAGAAAGCCATAATGACAATTCCCTCTCTATCTGTGATCTCAAAATGAGCATGAATTGCACATAATTGCTGCAGAATTTATATTGCCAAAAACGAGCTACGAGATAACCGGAATGGGGGTCAGAAAGGAGCAGAAAATATGTTAATAATGGCAAGGGCCCTTCGATATGCTGCCCCAATTGTAACTACAGATTAATAACAATCGGAACCAAATCAGCAAGTAATAATGCACTTTGCTTGAACAATATTATTATTATCATACTTGGAGGAGGTAGAAAGAGTTTTAGTTGTGCTAAAGATATGCCGGATGTGGAATGCACAGGATGATCTTGACTGAACTTTGAAGACCACTTGAGTCAGACTGCACAATCTGACTCAAGTGGACTCCTTGTGTCTTGCTGCAGGCCTTAGGCCAATTAGTAATGTAAGTAGGAGGTCAATGGACAAGAGGGAACAACGTTTTTACTGGTTGAAGTTGTATCTATGCGTGCATGTATCTTGATGACGTTAACAATCTTGAGGTGGATGATTATTTTAGGGGAGGAATATAGAGAGAATTGATTGGACATGATTTGTTGTTGTTGATAGAAATGATAGCAGAGGTACACGTTTGGAAAGAGATGGTTTAGAGGCTTGATTCTCAGTGGTTTGAGTTGAGCTGAGGACAGGTAGGCATTGATTACAGTGTGGGGAGGGGATGATGGAGGCCAAGGTAGTCAAAGAGACGTGTGTGTGTGGGGGGGTGGGAGATGGCAGGTGATGGCTCAACTGACTCGGAAAAATGGGACAGGTATGTCTGGCAAATTACTATTGACTCATTTTTAGCACACAAAGCGACCTAGAATGTAAGTAAGAAGTAAGAAAAAACAAGAACAAGCCAATATTTCTGTATAGATGCAAATTAAACATGAAAACATCAAGTTTGTCACTCTAATAATAAATATTAAGCACATGAATCACTAAGACCTGCATGCAAAAAAAATATATATTTATACAGTTGTGGATAGTTGAGTTCCTTTAAAAATGATTGGCTGTTGTGTCCTGGCCTAAACATTTGCTGCCAAAGTTTTATAGGAGCACTATTTCTCAGACTTTAGTGGTGAAAGAAAGTGCTATTAGTGTTCCTAAAGGCATTGGCTGGAGCCAGGACTTTAGCCTTCAGGGCCCACAGCTTTCAAAACTCCATGTAATCTGTCACAACTGTTATTGGATTAAAATTACTTCAGCCATTTAATGGAAGAGGGAACACAATACACATGACAGGACAGCCAATTAAAGTGACGGAGAGAACACAAAATGGTATCCCTAGACTCCAGATTTTAGGGCATTTCCTAAAATATAACAAATCATTTCAGAAAAATGACTCAGGTCTTGCTTTGGCCCGATCTAACTCACTGTGTTTCTGTTGTACGTTCGACCACACATTCACACACTAATTACACATACTTACTCACACTTCACTCTGGGTTATTTTTTAGATTTGACTCCATTATTTGGACTGAACACGGTTACACATCTGCATTTGATGAAATCAACTGTGATTGACTGAACACGGTTACACATCTGCATTTGATGAAATCAACTGTGATTGACTGAACACTGTTACACATCTGCATTTGATTAAATCAACAATATTGTTAGTCACACATTTCCCCCCTCCCTTGGCATTATGAAAAATACATGTTATTACTAGTAGGGATGTTAACGAATAACTGTTTAACCATCCATCTATTTTTAACGACACTCAGTTTAAGACTGTTAAATGGTAAAAAAACGGAATTATTTAACAAATCCTCATGTTCTGTTGTTGTTTCTTTCTAGAACACATACATACAAACAGTTAGCGAAAGTGTACACTATTTAGTGTGCGTGTGTGTGTGTTTGCATGTGTGTTTAAGTGAAGGGAATCCTTCGAGTGAATTCCTTCACTCGGTTTACCATTTACCATGACGCATGACCGACACCACAATGCCTTTACATTGATGTGCCCTCTCACTCAGCATCACGTATAATTACTGCTCGGGTCTTTTATGTAACATGCTTTGTGTTTCATTAAAATGAATGTTTACAAGCGCAAAAGGCACAAAAAACAAAACAGGAAACTAAAATGGATGCAAAGAAAGGCAGGAATTGTTGTACTGTACAGACTGTACAGATGCCGGTGATTGATGTCCTCTCAGCTAAATTAAACGAGGTAGTTTATTGCCACGGCCAGTCCCACTGCTGGCCAAGTGTTTAATTGTGGTGTAGTTCAACGTGACTCAGACAATAGCAGATTGTTTATTGAGCAACTAATCTATCCACCTCCCCCTTTCGCCTACGGACACAGAAGGTAGGAAACTAGATCAATGGCCCATCACAGCCTTGAACCACACATACAATATCCAATGTAGCCAACACACGCACGCACGCATGCACACATACACACACTTTGCGTGCGTAGACACGTCTTGTTAGGACAAAAAAGAAAAAAAGGTCTTCATTAATCAGGCCCTTTTTTCCTGCCATTGGATCTTGGTGACTTGGAATCACCCAGAATGCATTGCACCCGGTGCGGGGGTACGTGAAGCAATTTTCTTTGAAGTTCTATTCTGGGTTTGCCTTCCTGTCTTATCTGTGAATGAAATATTAACCTCCAGACCGGTGGCTAAGTGTTGCATAAATATGGCATAGTGTTGAAGCAGTAATTGGCTTCACCATCTATTATAGCTGTCATCCTGGCATGAGAAAGAATGGCAGTAGACCACTGTAGGGCTCACAGCAGAAACATTAGTACATTTGCTGCCTTGCTTCATATTTCTCTCCACGAAAAGCCATTTTATCAGCATTTATTTTAAACAAAGTTTTGGATGGAAATGCCAGATCTATGCTGACCATATTGTAAAAGAAATGTATGTATAAATGTTCCCCTGTCTGCTTTACTCATCTATCAATATCTTTATTCGTGAGTTCTTTAACTCTTGAATAGTGTGGGAGGATTCCTGGTCTGGTCAGCATGTTCTGTGTGTATGAACTGTGTGTATATATATATAGGACAATCTATAGGACACCAGTACAAAGTACTGTACTGTTACTGTAAGTAAGTTCTCTCTCTCTCTCTCTCTCTCTCTCTCTCTCTCTCTATATATATATATATATATATATATATATATATACACACACACACACACACAGTGAAACCCCTTGTACTAAAGTTCTGATGGAACTCTGCATGGCCCTGCACAGAGAAAAACGATCTCAACTTTTGGATGAAGAGGATTATGGATTTGGCCCTCAAATGGTTGTCAGAAAGGGACTGAGAGGCAGGGCTCATCTGTGTCAAACGGTCGCCAGCGAGAGCTCCAGTTAGAGCTCCTCCCCCTTCTGTGGAGAGTTTGGATCAAC
>OMKP01078397.1:7345-23247 GCA_900302375.1 Bathygadus melanobranchus
CCCCCCCCCAAACAGAGGTCATCCCCACTGACAAAGTGGAGGTTGGATTCAAGGACTTGGACGCCGCCATCTTGGTTGGCTCCATGCCCAGGAAGGAGGGCATGGAGAGGAAGGACCTGCTGAAGGCCAATGTGGCCATCTTCAAGGCCCAGGGAGCAGCCCTGGACAAGTATGCCAAGAAGACTGTCAAGGTAGCTGACCTTTCAGCCCTGTTCTGCATTTAATCAAGTCATTGTGATTTTCCACAAATCAACATGCATGTTGAAGACTAAAGCTAATGAACGATCAATACAATTTTCTTGACATACTGTGTGAAATAAAAATGATGGGTAATATAATTTAAGGATTTTTCCCAATGTGGGCCTACACTGAGAATAGATATATAATGTACCGTGTTTCATCATGGTATCGTACACTGAGACTGGATATATATATAATGATTATAATGTACAGTGTTTCATCATGGTATCTTACATGCCATCTACATTTACATTTAGAGCATTTGGCAGACGCTTTTATCCAAAGCGACTTACAAAAAAGTAACACATTTGTCGAAAGAGGGAGACAACAATATATCGCTGAAGGTGGACTGCAATTAGAACAGAACAAGTTACAAGCATTCCTGGTTGCCAGGTCAGTAGGGCAAGTTTACAAGCTTACAGTTGCTAGGTTGGCCCCTTACTGTACAACAGCAGGTAGCCAGGATAAGATGCTACAGCAACAAAACCTCAAGAGAAAGGTTAATAATCACATGGTGTATGCCATAGCCATACAGGTTGTTGGAATGGGAACCCTTTTTGAACAACCATGGTTCTAGTGGAAGTGTAGGGCCTATTGAGTAACAATACATAACACTTCTATTGATCTTGCTGTCAGGTCCTGGTGGTGGGAAACCCAGCCAACACCAACTGTCTGATTGCCTCCAAGTCGGCTCCCTCCATCCCCAAGGAGAACTTCTCCTGCCTGACCCGGCTGGACCACAACAGGGCTGCCTCACAGGTACATACGCACACAGAAGCCCCTCTCACACTGCCTTTTCAATGCAGGAATGTTTGCCTTTATTCCACCTCGCCTACAGTGTAAAAAACATACAAACACGGAACGGGGGGGGTCGTTTGTTTGTCGAAAGACCGGCTTCTGCGACAACAATGCTACGGCCAGTATGTTCTCCTTTATGAAATGTTGTCTTTGTCTTTTTGAATGTTTGTCTTTGAGCGCAAGAGATAAAGAGAGGAGAAAAACAAATGCGTCATCATAATTTAACATGTAAGACAGTAATGTTCCTTTAAATTAAACCTTAGTATAGTTTTTCAAACGTTACATATGACGTTCCCTCCCTGCTGTACCGCAGGAAAACACAGCGATTCATTTTCTCCTCAAACGTATTTTTTCTGTCTTCTTGTGCATCTCATGATGACGTTTCATCACACTTTCCTCCCGGTGTTCGCCTGCAGGTGGCGATACGCTGCAGCGTGCCCGCTGATAGTGTGAAGAACGTGATCATCTGGGGCAACCACTCCTCCACCCAGTACCCCGACGTCCACCACGCCAAGGTCACGATGCAGGGCTCCGAGATGGACGCCTACGACGCTGTCAAGGATGACACCTGGCTCAAGGGAGACTTCATCTCGGTGAGTGGGGGGGGGAAAAAGCCCTTTTGAAGCGATATAGGTCCATGTGCGTTACCTTAGAGAAGTGCAATACATGTTGATTTCAGCCATCTTTGTAGTCACCCACCCATGTAGTCGATAATGCGTTCATCCCTGTTCACGTATGCCCAATAGACGGTCCAGCTGCGAGGAGCGGCGGTTATCAAGGCCAGGAAGCTGTCTAGTGCCATGTCTGCCGCCAAGGCCATCTGTGACCACATGAGGGACATCTGGTTCGGAACCAAGGAGGTCAGTCTCAAAAGAACAGATGACAGAAGAAAACAGCATTTTTAGAAGTGTATTTGTGAAAGCTTGCGGTGGGCCTCTTAGTTTGCCTATTTTGTAGGTGGATAATCAGTCATGTTTCGGTTATTATTACAGCGGGTCCAAACTGTACCTTTGCATCATGGTCGAAGGAGTATTCTAATACATCAGCCATGACATTTGATTGGCTGTGAGTGTTACGGGGTTGTGTTTCATGAGCGTTGTTCTCCTGTGACAGGGCGAGTTTATCTCCATGGGCGTGTACGCCGGGGGAAACTCCTACGGCATTCCTGAGGATCTCATCTATTCATTCCCTATTCAGCTCAAGGTGAGCCTCCCCAACGCTGTGTGTAGGAGTAGCCTACAGCAGTACGCTGAAACTAAACGCTGTTGCTAGTTAAAATGGAGGATCTGTTTCTTTCTGTAGCACTTAAATGAATTGATTGGAATCTATTTACTAGCATTAAGAAGAATTGGAAAGACTCATCAGCAGACAGGGCCAGAAATTAACAGGGGCTTTTTGCCCCCTAAAAGCAATGGAACTGCCCTCAAAATTGGGATGACCGGGGCTTTAAATGCCCCTGTAAAAGAGTTTACTCTGTATTTGCAAGCGGGTCCAGAATTAGTTTTTTGTTGGGGTCATTGAATAACGGTCTGTCATGCAACATAAAAAATAAAATGACCCTGGAAATTATCCAAATTGCCCCCAAGATTCAAGATTCAAAGTTTTATTTGTCACATGCCAATATACAGAGTACTTCATTGGGGTAAAAAAGCCCTTGTTAAAAAAAAAAGTGAGTTTCCTACCCTGTCAGCAGAATTCCTCTTCATCAGAACCAGAACGCTAACCTGATTCCACGTACAGGACAAAAACTGGAAGGTGGTGGACGGACTTCCAATCAACGCCTTCTCCCGGGCCAAGATGGACGCCACAGCGGCCGAGTTGGTGGAGGAGCGGGACACGGCCATGGCCTTCCTGTCCCAATGACTATCTGAGGGGCAAGGAAGACAACAGCACATAGATCCCCCCGACTCCCCTAACTCGCGTCTGTGAAGGCGACCGCTCCATCCTCAACGTCCCGCCGGCGTCCGTGTTACCTCCGTGGTTTTTTCCATAGTTTTTTTGCGTGTGCCCGGTATGTGTGTTTTACTTGCCCTCCTAAGGAAAATGTGTGTCCCACAGTTTGGCCCCTTTGTCTTGGCACTGAGGAGGCTGTAGAGAACACGCACAAGCTGTAATTGGAAGATATTATTAAACAATAAAACTGTTAAACCTACCTCGAGTGTCTGTTGGTTATTGAGCAATACATTTGGTTGAAAGCCACCACAAATTGTCGTCATTACTAAAGTCTGCTATATAGGACGATATATTTATTGTATTTGCATGTAAAATTAGATTTTATTTGTCATGCTTGAATAATAAGTAATCATTGTTCTGAAATGTTAAAGTATTTCGTATCCCTGTGTCTACTCTGGCTGTTTTTTAAAGTAGGTTGTGGGTCACTAACCTTTATTGTAGCTACTCCTGTTTTGACTGCTTTGTTCTCAGCAGCTCTTGGATGGAAATTACTAAATTAAGTAAATGTACAAAGGGATCATTGCAGATTTACGTTGTAATGGCCACTAGGACTAATATTATATAGCAAACCTCTTTTTCATATAAATCAGTTACATGATTGTATTTTTCTGCAATCAAAGAAGTAGCTTTGTAAGGACATTGTCTTTCCAACCACACGAGGGCAGCATAAACGCTCAATAACCCAGGGCAGGAATTAAAACAAACGAACAGGTGGTTGAATTCTAAAGTTGATATATCCCCGTTTTAGCTTGTGTAGTGACCGATGACAGGAATAGAACATATTATAAATTAGTGTTAAGTCAGCATGCAGAACTTTGTCATTAATCGATTTTACTTTAACGGTGCACATTGGCAGTTCGTACGGTTCGTGTCGGTACCCGTGACACTTTCTGCCCACTTACAAGTTACGTCATTTCCGTCATTTCTATCTTCAGAGAGGTGCGGGCGGGCGTTGCTTCAAAGGAGCTGCCAGGTCAGAAGCAGAAGCTGAAGTGTTACGATGGTGTGTTTAGCCCTACGTACACTATTGATCTCTGCAGGGTATACTATACAATTAGTTTGACCTTATTGTCGTATTTTATTCATATGCTCTGAACTTGTATCGGATTATCCAAGCAATTGCCTTAAGGTGGGTATCTAGCTAGACCTTTAGACATTGCTGCGGCCAAAACGAGGTTTTTAAATGCGTTTGTCCTGCTTGACAAAAAGCAACACCGTTCGGCCTATGCAAGAGTGTGTGTGTGTGTTTTGGTGTTTTTGCGTGCACTGCACGTCCCTTTTGCTATAGCATCGTGAAAGTAAAGATGACAAGAGGGGGACCCGTAAGTTAGTACAGTTGTCATACATCCACGGACTCTGCGTGCTCTCTGTTGGCTTTCATTTGACATGCGTTGTGTTACGCTTTAGAGTGAATTTTGTTACGCAGGTGAACGATTAATAAATGAATCATTCACCAGGAACTACAGTGTGTGACGTGTAACGCCAAACAAAGGGGCGTGCTATCCTCTCGCCTATTATTACAAACTCCTCGTCACGATCAACCATCTCCTCCCGAGTGTCGCCCAGCTTCTCATCCGTCAGTCCCTTTCACCACAGGCGCTGTTTTCCACATCCATAGAGTTGGGGACACCACCGACATTCCCATAGATCTGCCGAGGAATCCGATTGGACCTAGAGCGTGTTTCAAAGGACCGAATTAGAATTTAGGGAATGGACTGAGGTTTATTTTTATTTAAGTTTATCACCACCGACAGAGCTTTGGACATACACTAATATTGCTTGTTATTTGGAAATATATTCCCCCCAGCATCGTCGTCATTGTGTTTTAAAATGTCACTCACTGTAGCTGGTAAGTTTTAAGGTTGATGATTTGATTTCTGTTGATGCCTTTGATATCTTTGTCTCTCAAACTATTAAGCGTCAAGTCCAACTTTAAGTCCACATTTGGACTTATGTAATGCACTAGAGTTTATCTCACGTCTGTGGGATAAACGTAAAAAGATTTTGTTTTCACACATAGGCCTAAAGGTGTTAATAACGGATGTATGCAGGCCACCATCACAGTTGAGTAGTATAACTTTGCACACTTGTCAGTTACAAAGTGCTTTTCACTTCTAGAAGTTATTGTTTGGTAAGACGAGACTTAATTTAAATGTAGATGACTAATAAACGCACCATTAACTATTAAAGGTAATAGGGTAATGTATCACTCAGTAAAACCACCACTCGCAGGGTGGACCTCAGTGATAAATAAATGCTAACTTGATATAAATGTGTGGACTATTTAACCATTGATTACTTTGATCTGCTTACCACAAAACAGCATCCACACCAGTATTTAGTCCGTAAACCATTTGGTTTCCTCCTTTCAGGTTGATTGATTGATTTCTTTACAGTTCAAGAAAAAAAATGAAGCAAAAAAGCTTTGGGGACCTCGTCCACAAATCCTCCTTTTCAGATTTTAGTTTTGTAATAATGTTCTCCGTTTGTAGACCTTGTGAGAGGAGGAATGACAGAGTTCCAGGAGCAGTTGAGGCAGCAGCATGAGAAGACTATGCACAAGGAGCTGGAGATGCTGCTGGCCTCCACCGCGGGCCCAGAGGCCGAGGTGGGCCTGCTGCTGCTGCACTCTCCTAACCACCCCACTCACTAAAGACTACCAGAGCCTGTTCACTCATTGCTCTTTAATGTCCCTCCTAAGGGGCAATCTGTTCACAACAGTATACAGATCCAATGAATAACAGACATCATAACAGATATAACAGAGACTTAGAGATACAGAACGCACACACACACACACACAGGGCCACATATTGGGAAGCAGAACTCTTATTCCTGACATGGGTAGCTGACAGAGGGTGCAGGGTGGCTCTCATTGGTAACAGTGAGAGAGATGGTGGAGGCTCACATTAATGGACTTCTGGGTCACTTTCACAAGTCCCAGCTTGTCGAACCAGCATAACATTGTCAAATTTAAAACAGACTTAGTTAAAGGAGGCTAAAACACCTTGAGTTACTGTTAATACTTCTCAGTGTTCATAAAAATCGAGTTTAGGTTAAGTTAAGGTTTATATATATGTTATTGTCAGGCTAAAGTTGCATTTATCTATTAGGTAATTGTACACATTCCCATTGGAGTTTGCTGGGAGGGCTTCATTTGGAGTCAATAACCCGTAGGTCGTTGAAGGACACACACACACACACAGTGGACTAAAACGCAACACAGACTTTTAATATCAACCTACTTATAACATGTGGCAGACGCTGACTTTCCTTCTTTCCTTCTTTCTTTCTTTTGCAGATTTCCAGGAAGGACTTTGAGGGGTTCAAGAGCATCTTTCACAGATTCCTTCAGAAGAAAGGACCTTCAGTAGAGTGGGCCAAGATCCAGAGGCCTCCAGAACACCTGGTAGGTCAATGCTGTTTCACAACACCAGTCCACCTGGAGTGTGGTTCACTCTCAGATGTTTCTGGGTTCTGGCTTTGTACCCTAATGTCAAAAGTAACTGTAAGAATCCTTGAGCAAGATGCCTAACCCCCTACCTGCTCCTTAATCATATGTCTTTGAATTCAACTGTATAAATAGTGAGGAGTAGAATAGAACCATTAAGAAACACTTTTTAAGATAATTATTCATCCCAGGTGGGACATGAGGATGTCATAGCAAAAAAGTACAGGACAGTAATAACAATTAAAGTGGATCTTTAATTGATGTAATTACTTTTTGAGTCAAACATGAAAATGACTTGTCAGTCACAAGGTTGACTATTAGAAAACTGGGATAAAAGCTCTTCCCAACACACACACACACACACACAAGCACAGTGAGCCTGACAACGCTGCACAGCTCCCAAAATACCCGGGCTGTCACAAGGCTCAGACCAAGAATAGTTTGACCTCTCCAGCATCCAAACAAGCTGGCTTGGTGTACGGGGCGGGGAGGGGGGGGGTGCTGACATTTGTTCAATAACCCCGAATCCAGTGACGTTCAGGGATCTTAAAAGTGTGTTGTTGTTTGTGTGCGGGCACAGAAGGTATGTGCATGGGGCCTCAACGAGATATTAGAGACATTTATCTGGCATGTTATCGCCTACCGCTTGTCCTTTTACTAAATGACCTTTTGACCTGCTGGTGTGTCAAAACCAGAATGCGTGTGTGGACTCCAAGGCCTCTTATATATATATATTTATATATAAACCACAACAATCTCTCATTCGGAGTAATGTACAGTTGCTTGGTGAGCAGATAAAAATGTATTATTTTGCATGGTAGCAAAGGGACATGGTAGCTAATAACATGGTCCAAGTGGAAAAACTGGCACCAAGCTACATATTGAATATTAACCCCCAGGTGTTTTGCCGAATGTCAAGCCATGCTCTCTATGCTACAAACTACAAGTGGGAGTATGCCAGTGGAGTATGTAAACGCATGCCAGTGTTTTAAATGAAACATGGCTTGCTTGGGGCATCATATATAGGCCTATGTTACAGCAAGCAATGTAACAGCCATGAAACTAGTTTGTCTACATCTTTTCAATGTTGTCCTACACCGGCTATTCCCAAAGTGGGGTATGCACAATTACGTCGGGGGTATGCCAAAAAAAATCTGTAATAGCTTCTCTGTGTCAAAAATAAACCCACTTTAAAAAACAAAAACCACACCCACATGCTGTGAAGACCCGCCCCTACTCTGCCTCTGATTGGCTCTACCAGGTAATGACGGAAAAAACGTTGTAAAGACATGTTAGCCTAGTTTGCCACTGTGGATAAAATGGATTAATGGTTGAAAAGGCCTCATCCCATGGCCATGGGAGCAGCAGAAACCGCCAGTAGAAGCAGTACAACAGCTGAAGACCGAGTCCCGGCTGTCGGAACCAGCAACACCGGCAGTGATGAATCCGAATCTGAGGGAGCCCAAGATGTCTCAGGAAAGCCCAGAGGAGACATGGAAGTTAATGCTAAAAAGAGGTGCAAATATGATGAGAACTACATTACTTTGGGGTTCACTTATATTGGAAGTAAGGACTCTCCAAAACGCCATTGTGTCGCACAACTCTGTGAAACCTTCGCTCTTACGAAGACATTACCAAGACTCATTTGAATAACAAGACACTTTCAACCAGTAAGATAGTTTTAACAGCGGCAGATAACATCAATAAGAAGGGGCTAGAAGCGTCTTGTGGTCACATGGTGAGCTATAGAGGGGCGAAGACCGTGAAGCCTCACACTACATTTACATTTACATTTAGAGCATTTGGCAGACGCTTTTATCCAAAGCGACTTACAAAAAAGTAACACATTTGTCGAAAGAGGGAGACAACAATATATCGCTGAAGGTAGACCGCAATTAGAACAGAACAAGTTACAAGCATTCCTGGTTGCCAGGTCAATAGAATAAACTTACAGTTGCTAGGTTGACTATTGTACTGTACACTATTGGGGAGGACCTAATTCTCCCCGCTGCCCTGGATACAGCTGAGACATTGCTGGGGGAAAAAGCCAAACAAACTTTACAGAAGATGCCTTCATCAAACAACACAGTGTCAAGACGGCAGAGGACGTGTTGAAACAGCTACTACTTTGCATGCAAGCCAGTGAAGCTCTGATCTGACAGCAACACACAAGTCTTCCCGTCAAATGCAACATAAAAACACACCACAATTATGCAAATAATGAAAAATTGAGTTTAACCAGAAGCCGCTACCAGACTTTTGGATTTCATTGCGCACAGATTATCCTTCCCTGGCAAATCGTGCTGTTAAGACTCGAATGCCCTTTGCAACAACAGCGGGTTCTCGGCCCTCACTAGCATGAAAACTAAGTACAGGCACAGACTGAAACTCTCTCCCATTCAACCCAACATTGAGAGTTATGACAGTTATGCGCTTCATTTCAAGCACACCCCTCACATTAGTCTGGTGAGAAGTCACTCATGTTGTTGTTGTTTTTATCTTTTATTATAACTTTGCCAGAGAAGTCATTCATATTGTGTTTGAGCTGATGTGCATATCACTTGTTTGAAATATGAGAGGGCTTTCTACGAGGCTGAATGAAGAGCAAAATAGTTAATAACACTGTCTTGTCGTCGTATGTAACATCATGTGAGAGTTGGCCATCTGTGGAGGTAGAAGGGGTACACAGCAGGAGGTTGAATGTTTGAGGGGGTACAGGACCTTAAAACATTTGGGAACCACCCACTGCAGTAACTGCCATGTATGTTTTTCATTTTCATATTTTCCTTTTATTCGTATTATATGCATAAGATTTGAAAACACAGAAATCAGCTAAGTAAAGCTGGCCTGGGCATGGTCTAACATCTTGCTCTGATGTTGTAATTATACTGCAACACCAGTTGGACAACAAGTAACCTTTGTGACCGGCCTCCATCTCTCTCCTCCCCTGGCTCAGATTCAGCCCTACGAGAACATCAAGGCCAGGGGTCTCCCTGACGGCATCACGGCCAACAGCCTCAACAAGCTGGTTGTGGTGAAGCTCAACGGAGGTCTGGGCACCAGCATGGGCTGCAAAGGGCCCAAGAGTCTGATCAGTGTCAGCAATGAGAACACCTTCCTGGACCTGACTGTCCAGCAGATAGAGGTATGGGGGTTATGAATCTACTACTATTGAAGAGTGAAAGACAAATTGAAATGTACCTGCAGGGACTGTGCTGTTAATGTTTCGTATGGCTTGCACAACACATTTAACCAACCAGACAAACGAGTCACAAAAAACTGTGTTTGGTTAACCTTGATTGAACCTGCTAAGGTAAAGGTGCTGTAGGTCATGTTTGAGAGAGATAGGGCGAGAGAGAAGTTATCTTTCAACTCTGTTACAAGAAGATTAATTCCATCCGCACTCTTACATTCAGCGTACGTGGGATTAATGTCAGGGTATATTTTAGCCAGTTTTAGCCATAGACTTCGGTGTACCACTTTAAATGATGTGCACACATAGTGTAGGAGAGAGACATGACGGCACTTGTCCAAGAATGAAATCACCAAGATCTTGTTCCCAGGCTCAGGTTTTAATAGCGGTCAATGGAGTCTAGTCTCGATATTAGATAATGGAGTGTGGAAACAACCCCTTTAGCTGACCGATTGAGGGTGAAGAAAGCATCTATGGGGTTAAAATGAGGTACCTAATGCCTAACCTGCAGAAATCTATCGAAACATGTTTGACACCTGGACAAAGGAAGAAAAAGTGGTCTATGAAAAGATATTTTAAACATTTCAAGACATATCCTATGCCAACTATGAAATGTCTGCATCCGTACCTTGAAAGAAGCAATAGGGCTTAAAAGGGAGGGAAGTTGAAAACCAACATTTATCCAGACTCTCAGGGAGTGACTCACAGCCGGATTACTTGGGGAACGCAGTAGGGGCTAAAGGATGTGTAGCCCCCAGTAACACTGGAAGAGAAATTTGCTCAAAAGTGTTTACGTCCATGGCTACTCAGGATGGATAACTAGGCTGAAGATTGCAGTGCATCCAATATAGCATACAACCTTTGCTTTGAAGATAATATTCGCGCAATCAAGGTTTTTTTTTATTGCTCCAGATAGAGAACAAGCTTTTGAAACCAAACAAGCTCAAACGTACCCCCCTGCTCCCCCACCCTACCTACGTAGCCCGACATTGAAAAGTGTTGCATTTCATGTACACCTTGATTGACAGGCAAGATTCATTATCTGAAGAAATCAGGGGAGAGATGCCCTCAAAACAGATATTCTGACAGAGCATTTCACTAATAGCTGACAGATGGTTACAGGGCACAAAAATAGCACCAGCCACCAGCCAAATGCTGGTAAAATATGCAAGTAGCTGGTAGATTTACTTCACTCACCAGCCAAAAAACGAAGGATCTATTAATCTATTGCGTGGCAGGTAAAATTTGAACATTCTCTAGCAATTTGGCCGGTGGACAACATTTCTAACAAATTACATTCAAATTATAGCTCTTAAATCATACCTACAGCACCTTTAACCCTGGTTAAAGGTGCTGGACTAAATCTAATCTGAATCCATCTATTGTCTGCCATCTCGGTCAGCACCTGAACAAGACTTTTAATGCCGACGTTCCCTTGGTTCTGATGAACTCCTTCAACACTGATGAAGACACCAACAAGATCCTGCAGAAATACACACACCGCCGTGTCAAGATCCACACGTTCAACCAGAGCAGGTCAACCTCAGACACAAAGCATTGTCCTCTTCTCTCTCTCACTCTATTTTCTATTCCCCAGTCTCTTTCTCATGCCCGTTTAATTTCAAGTGCACTGAAGGAAGAACATCCAACGCTGCCATGTTTAGTCCCTGGATATCGCCATTTCACATATCCTCGTATTATCCCCCAATTATAAAAACCAGATACCCGCGGATCAACAAGGAATCCCTGCTGCCGATAGCAAAGGACCTGGGCATGAAGGGGGAGAACGCGGACGCCTGGTACCCACCGGGCCACGGGGACATCTACGCCAGCTTCCACAACTCGGGCCTGCTGGACACGCTGCTGGCCGAGGGCAAGGAGTACATCTTTGTATCCAACATCGACAACCTGGGCGCCACCGTGGACCTCTCCATCCTCCACCACCTGATGAGCCAGCCGGCCGACAGGCGCTGTGAGTTCATCATGGAGGTCACGGACAAAACCCGCGCTGATGTGAAGGTCAGTGGACCCCCCGGGTCGCTCTCTGATGCCAGACAGCATTTGATTTGGGGCATTTTTTGTGTTAATCACTATCGGGATGTCCTCTAGTGGAATGTTTTGTTGTAAACATCTGAAACAGTTTGAAACACACTGAAAATGATGAGATCGAGGATCATCAGCAAACATGAATTGAACGAAATATGAAAATGCCGCTGGAACATATTTGATGTCTCTCGTTGACCTGAAAGTTGTTGTTTTGTTGCCTCGCAGGGAGGTACTCTGATCCAGTACGAAGACCACCTGAGGCTGCTGGAGATTGCACAGGTGCCCAAAGCCCACGTGGACGAGTTCAAGTCGGTCACCAAGTTCAAGATTTTCAACACCAACAACCTGTGGATCAGCCTGCCCGCCATCAAGAGGCTGCAACAGCAGAACACCATGGACTTGGAGATCATCGTCAACCCAAAGGTGAGGCAGGAGAACCCCATAAGTACAACAGATATATCATGTATAATACTGGCCAGTCAGCAGTTGAAATGCAGCAGATTCAAAATTGGGCTACCTCTAAACCCAATACTAAAATCAAAATGGTAGGACAGCACCAGTGAAGTTGCAGTCTCTTTTTTGTTTTCAGAAACATTTAGGAGACACTTATTCAAAGCAACTTGCAATAATTATAAATACATGGAGGCAGCTGACATTGGGGATCGGGCTCAGAACCTTTCGGCTGGGAGTGGGATTTAGTCTAGACAGCCCACTACAATGCAGTTCAAGTTTGGCCCCTTCTTCCTTCCGTCGTCCTCTTCCCCCTCGAGCAGACTCTGGACGGAGGGCTGAACGTCATCCAGCTGGAGACGGCGGTGGGAGCGGCCATCAAGTGCTTTAAGCACGCCATGGGCGTCAACGTCCCGCGCAGCCGCTTCCTGCCGGTCAAGACCTCCTCTGACCTACTGCTGGTCATGTCCAACCTGTACAGCCTGGACGCCGGCTCGCTCACCATGAGCAAGAAGCGGGAGTTCCCCTCCACGCCGCACGTCAAGCTGGGCAGCTCCTTCACCAAGGTAGGAAGAGGGGACACACTAAAGGTTCTTCTCATTTTCCAGCTGCAGCTCGTCCAATCATTCCAATGCACAACGTCTTCTCGATTGGAAGGAGGTATATCACCACGGTGGTCGAGAGGTGGTAGGCAAACACCGCTTTGTTTCATGTATCATAACAATGGTTTGTATCTCCGCAGTACTCCATTGTTGTAGCATTACGCTAGAATGTGCCTTTTTCTTCTTTCTATATGTTTCACTAGTTCAGTTAGTTTTTAGTTTAGTTTGTGTTACTCGTGTTTGTTTGTGTGCATGTTAAACCCGACTGACCAGCCAATGCCCGCCTATACCAGGGAAGTTCTCACGCTCGAGTGGGGCCCGTCGGCGGGGGGCCGCTGGCGCAGGGAACGCGAGATCGGTGGTCAACAATATCCGTCACGGGGTTATAGGTCACAACATCCTGGCGCATTCCTGACAATCAACAGGGACTTAAACCATGTCCCCTCCCTTCGACCACTGATGCATTCTGGGGCAGATAGATGCGCACTCTTTTGTCTCTTATCTCTATTCAGGCTGTCTTTACTTTACTTCCTGCTGCTGTAACACCAACATTTCCCCCCCCCCGGGGATGAGTGATGTTTTATCTATCCTTCCCTCTTTAACCTGACATTCCCCTGACTGTGTTCTCCTCTGATGCAGCTACTGTTGTGATTGTGCTGTTCCAGGTGCAGGAATTCCTGACCAGATTTGACAACATACCAGACATGTTGGAGCTTGACCATCTCACAGTGTCCGGAGACGTCACCTTTGGCAAGAACGTGTCCCTCAAGGTACCGCTTTTAGTCGTTCACATCTCCAACTGTCTTTGCTTCATTTCATTTTAAAGTGGTTCAAGAGAAACCAATGTTTAGAGTACTCACTTCTGATAACACGGTAACCTGTTGATCGCCCTTTAAAGTGTAGAGAAAACTTGTTTCAGCTCATTATTTGACCTGTGAAGGGTGTGTTTGCAAATGATTCATTTGGATATGAATGGTTATCCTCAAATGTTTGGGCTAAATATTAAAACACAAATTGTAGCCATCCTTCCATGCACTGGATTAGGGTTTATCACACGGGCATGAAAATATTCCTCACATCACAGTTGTGTTCTGCAGGCGTTGTTTGTTTTGTTTTTGTACAAATTGGTCTCTCACAAAATGTCCACAGGGAACGGTCATCATCATTGCCAATCACGGCGACAGGATAGATATCCCGGCTGGGGCCGTGCTGGAGAACAAGATCGTGTCTGGGAACCTGCGTATTCTCGACCACTGATGCATTCTGGGAGAGAGAGATGTCCTAAAATAAAGTACCATTGCACTTTATTTAATATGGACTCTATATTGTAGCACCTCTGGAAAATGTTACAAGGAGAAACTAAACTGAAGATCTTTTTACCACCACTATGTGTTATTCTCACCGGTCTTCTCATAAAAGGTATGAGTGTCCTTAAGAACATTCAAATAACCAAAGAAATGACTGTTACGTTTCCTCGCGATGTCTGAGCCATACTTTGTAACCGCTTCCCAAATTCTGAGCCACAAGTCAGCTTTTAATAAAAGTGCAAGATGGATGTGTGCTGTTGGTGGGCTGGGATCCTATCTCACGGAACATTTAAAACAGCGTGGTTAAGGTGGTTTCCTGAAGGTTCTGGGATCAGACCCAGTGTCTACCTGGAAGGCATCCATGTCCAACTGCTCCCTAATTACATTTGTTTAAACAGTGAAATGTATGCACAGTAAATGTGCACCTTTAGCATCTTTTTAAAACATAAAATAAATGTATTCATGTTCAGAGACAGGAGCCTGTAACAGATGGGATTAGTCGAAACAGTTCCATTCGTTTATTTCATTCAGAAAGGTTTGAAAGTAATTTCACATTTTAAAATTGTCAGGCATGCTGTCCTGTTGGTTATTTGCATTCTGCTCTCACACACACACACACACGCACACGCACACACACACACGCACACGCACAGTAGGCACTAAAACAGTACACTACCACAGATGTCGAGAGTTATCAAAAGTAGGCACTTTTGAATGAGTCATGGCTGTGGTTAATTGGTGGTGCTCTGTTCCAAATGACACATTATTTGGGTTGAACGCTGCTACTCTGCACTTACTCACACAAAAACAACAAACACAGATCCTGCCCACTTTAAAACATTTACAGACAGTAGAGTGTTGTCGTTATTATACAGAGACTTGCACAATGATTTAAAAACATTACAAAAAGACAAAAGAGCTTATTTTGAGAGCCTACATGCTGCATATTAAAAGGTTGTAGAGACGTCCATCACAGGAGTTACAGTAAATCATCACAGCTGAGGACCAGCACCAGAGCTGGCCTGCACTCTAAAAATCACAAAGGACAAATGATTCAGTTTGATCCCCATGCTTTTCCTTTTAGGTGGTGGTTCCTCTGGGTAATTAGTACATGTGATTATAAGACATTTTCCAAAATGCTAAGTAATTATTTTTCTTCTTTTAAGCTAGAATTAATTAATCTCCGTGGTAACACACGGGTTATTGCAATGGCTTTTCCTGATTGGGTCAAATTGGTGCCAAGTGATTTCACTTGCTATGCAACTGGGGATCGTTTATCAAATCAGACACAGTGATTGCAATGACCTATATTTGGTTGAATTTTTGTTTTTGGGCTTCACTTCAAAAAGGTGGTATAAGATCCCCTAATATGAAGAATGAACTGAATTTATTCTCCAGAGAGACATTTAGTGTCAAGCATACATTTTGAAAGGTCCAACTGCTTACATATAATGCAATAGTCTCAGCATCCCCGAGAACAAACTAATGGCTAGAAATAAGGTCCCTTAATTAAAAACCAACAATGCCAACGACACAAAACACCGGAGCAAACAGGAATAGTTTGGAAAATCCTTTAGTGATAGGACGAGACAACAGTCCCCAATTACTAAGAAACAAAACCATTTTCATTTGAGGAGCAAAGTAAAACAGGAGGTCTTACTTGGCAGGTCTTCATGACCCTCCGCAAAAAAATAAAAAGAACAAAAAGAAAGAAACAAATAAATTATTGAAGCCATTAGTAAAACTTACAGATGAAGAGTCACCTTTAATGAACCTCTGCTTTCCCAGTAGCCCCTTCAGGAAGTTCAAGGCAATGCATTGCTTTTGTTTCCATAGCTTGTGTTGTTGTATTGCACATAAAG
>OMKP01078416.1:0-19440 GCA_900302375.1 Bathygadus melanobranchus
ACTTTCTTTCTCATTTGTTCCTGAATTTATTTGGATCTCGGCATGATGTCTAGCTTTTGAGGATCTTTTGGTCTACTTCACTTTGTCAGGCAGGTCCTATTTAAGTGATTTCTTGATTGAGAACAGGTGTGGCAGTAATCAGGCCTGGGTGTAGCTAGAGAAATTTAACTCAGGTGTGATAAACCACAGTTAAGTTATGTTTTAACAGGGGGGGCAAACACTTTTTCACACAGGGCCATGTAGGTTTGGATTTTTTTTCTCCCTTAATAATAAAAACCTTCATTTAAAAACTGCATTTTGTGTTTACTTGTGTTATCTTTGACTAATATTTAAATTTGTTTGATGATCTGAAACATTTAAGTGTGACAAACATGCAAAAAAATAAGAAATCAGGAAGGGGGCAAACACTTTTTCACACCACTGTATATATATATATATTTTAAGCAGTTGCTTGTACATTAGGTCACATTAGGTTTTTATATTTGAGTTAATTGGTGGTGCCATCTCATACAGCAGCTGGGAACAGCTAGTACTTTATGAAGACATTTTTTTACCAAGCATTCCATCAACTATTATTCCTGTATGTTTTACCTGACAACAGTGGAATTTCCCAGGACAATTTGATAGGTACATAAATGTCCTCAATTACTTCATTTGAACATCTAAAAGCTTCTTTGCATGCTATTCACATGAATTGGATTTGAATAACAAAATATGTACTCCAAGCTCACAGCAATCAGGACACTATTCCTCAATGGGGCTTATTCACGTCATGGCCACGTTGGTTCCAAAGCTGGATGGGGGAACTGAATGTGGAATTCTGCAAGCGTTTGGAACCGAGATGGCGGCTACAAATATGGCCCATTGTCAGTATTGTGCAGTACTGTGGACAATATTGCACATTTCACATAGTTAGGTGTCTTGCTGGAACTGTTGGAATGGAAGGAAGTGAAGAATTGCTGGAACTGAAGACTAAGTGCATGGGAAGCATCTGAAAAGCCAGACCATACCATCACCATGACAATATGCCATCAGAATACAGCTTTGTGTGTCACTTTGATTCAATCTGATGAAACAGAGTGAAGGTGTCTTGAAATATTCATGGTATGAAATAGAAACATGATTTAACATGCAAAAGTGTCAATAATTCAAGCCACCTTCTTTGACAAATTAGCCCATCCCTTCCCATTTCTCACCCCTCAAAACTCTCAAATGGGGCTTAGAGAGTATACAGTATTTCTCAAAGAATGGGTTAAAGACAAGGCGAGGCAAGTCAAGCTCTAAAGTGGGCAACCATACTCTCTCTTTAGGATTTCAACATTACTTCAGGGATTTAATTCAAAGGTGCCACAGTTCATATCTACAATGGATGTAAGCCTCAACCTCTCTCCCTCTCCCTTTTTCCCTTTAGTCCTCTCGCTCTGTACCTCACACATGTATTACTTTAATCCAAATGATGATGAACTGCAAAGAAGGTACATTCTGCCACTTGCCTTAGTGATGGGCGGTTAAGGTATTTTCTCACCCACATTTGCATACTGCTGTAACAGTAAACAGAAGGAAAGGTCCATGTCTGCTTCACATCCTGCTATTACAACACATGGTGCTGCTGCCAAATACTACAATTGCTTTGTTATAAATAATTTTGTTTCATATGAAGGAAATTTGCGGACAACCATAATTTCAAGATGTTATTTAATCTGACATTTTTCTCTAACTGGTTGCCAACCTTTTCAGCATTTTTCAGCTTTTTCATGGATTTGGATTAATGAACCAAACAATGAAATGCATAGTCAATGTTTGACTTCATATCATAATAGTCTTTCTTCATTTAGGTAAAATGTTATTGAACAGAAAACACAGACCAGCTGAAATATTACAACAGCAAAATAACGAGGCATTTATGTGACATAACATATATAACACAACATAAATAACAAATAGGCCTACAATAGCTAGATGTAGATCTAGGCTATAATAAAACATGTATGAGACATGTTGTTTAAATAAAATAATCTATCCAATAAGAAATGTCAGACAGGCTATAATGGTATTAAAGGATGTGCAATACAGAACATAAACAAAATAATTAGGATGGCATAGGCCTACAAGAAATAGCTGATAGCAAGAAATAAGAATCTTATTTTAACTAACCCGCCTGTAAATCACCCGCATATTATAAATACAGAGAAAAGGCTGATCTGCAACTGCCTACACCCGCGGGCATAGTCGGGTCACGTGGGCCAATGACTACATCCACGCATCTCTACTCAGAGTGTCTGTTATTAATGCGTTGTGTTTTGCGAAGACTTGATCAGATGCATTGGATGCAGCTTAAGCTGAGCCAGCGGCAGGGAAGGTACTTCAAGGTGAAAAGGACTAACACCAGTTTTGTTTGTCTCCTGTCTCTGTCTCTCTTGTGTATCTCGGATGCAGGTGGGCAGCAAAGGGTCGCCTATTAACCATCAACCACAGGCTAACTTGTTTGAATGGTGTCAGTGGAAGATTTATCCTCTATTATTTATTTTATTTTCTCTGACCTTTTCTCTGGCATTTCTTTCGCCATCATTTAGAAAGGCCAACTGAAATCATTTCTCTGATGTTGGATGAGAAATACCTATCCGCCAAATGGATTTCCTTCCCTTCCATAAGGGGCTCCTCTGAATGCCCATCCAGACACTCATTTATTCTGGGTCTTTTTGGACGATATTTCATGGGAAGTTGCGTGACATCAGGGGAATCCCAGAGGCCAAACAACTCGCTTTAATCATGCCTTAGAGATCATTCAAGGAAATGCACGTTGACATTTCAGTCATCAAGTGAGAGAGTCGGCAGAGAGCTGGTAATCCTCATCGAACACAACCCATAGTAGGGCTATGGCTGAAAACTGTTTTAACACCAGTAAGCCAACAAATGTCAGCCTGTTTTTATTCCCACCACCAGTCCATAGCTGGTCCATAGGGTATTACTCTTCAGCCACTTCCTAGTAGGGGTGGGGGCGTTTTGCACTGCCTGACAAATGGGTGCAGTAATGCATGGCCGTCTGGTCAGCTCAAGAACCCGAGCAAAGGCATCCGTTCCTCCATACATCACCGGTGGGTGTTAACGATGGAATACACACGGCAAAACACCAGTTTGCCAGAATGTACCAAAAAAAAAGGTTTGTCAGATCGAATGGTCAGACGGTGGCTCAAACATTTTCACATTTGCATTAAATGAATAACACATTCTTTGTTTTTGGCCCACCACTTCCTACGCACTAAAGCCAATACTGGAACATCGGAGCCGCCCCATCTTCCTTTGCGCTAAAATGAATCATCTTCGATACAAAGTGAGCGGGGCACATTGGCAAGCGTATTAACACATAGTTAATGTCTAGGAAGACCACCTAAAGGTGAACACAATCCTTGGAACAGATAATGCACTTGGATTTGCCTGCGGTAATGGATAACGTGGTATAGGGCAAAACTATCAAATACATGATCAGCGTAATATGGAACCTGTGTAAGACGGTTCATCTGCTTCAATGTAGAGGAGCACAGGTACAAGAGGAATGATGTGGGGTTAGGTGACTTGGTTAAGGTGACCTGCTAACATCATGGCATGAGCTAAATGCACAATATCTGCCAAGCTAAAGCTAATGTAGCATTGCGATGATTTCAGCACTGTGTGCATGTAAGACTTCATGCAAAGAAGCTCAATTAATTCTGTGCAGCAATTTAGCCATCTGAGGAAATATTATCATGGTATACACAGATATTGTGCGTGTATATATGTGTGTGTGTGTGTGTGTGTGTGTGTGGCTGTAGACCATTATATTAGTATGGATATAGTGGTTCTCAGACAGTGATTATTAAACCTTGGGCTCCAGTGAAAAAACAAGTCCTGCATTTCAGATCAGGGACAATCCTCTGGAGAATCTAATATATTACAATGACAAGGCTCTATGAATCAACCTCTTTCTTCTTGTCCTTTTCTCCATCCATGTGCCTCTATCTTGTCCTTGCCCCCAACCCCAAGGTCGACACTTGATTTCTTTTATATTATATATAAATGATATATTCCATCTGATTTGATTTAACTTTCCACTGAACACCTGTTTAACCGGAATGGTTTCCATTTGAGAGGGAATACAAGACATTTATATAAAGTACACATCAAGTACCAGCAGAAAGCTTTGCATATATCTAAAAAACAAACAAACATGTTTTTCATATTCAGAGGTAGACACAATCCCACAAATGTATAAAGCTTACGTGACATTGTTCATTCGTGTGTCATTATTGTTAGTTTCAAATGTGTTTTGATCTGACCTTGTTTGTTGAAACAGACGACGGACAAGGTGTGACCTTGTCCGTCGTGAAACATGTGGGAGTAAGCTACAACACACTTTAGCTGGTCAGTCGCTGTCGTTATATGGAGTAGGTTACCAAAATTGCTACCTTTCCAACTGTAAACAGTAAAACAATGAAATAGGGACATATAGTTACTTAATTTAATACTAACTGCAAACCATTGTGCCTTATTCCGTGTATCACGTTATATTGTGGCAGAGCTGTATAAAACACGGTGACATGACAGCTACAATGATAGCCAAGGAGCCGCCTAGTGAATGCCTGTCCCCGGTTTCACCAGTTGTTGAAGTCATAAGAAATTCAAATATAAAAAACACTGTGATTTGATAACTTGGTTTGAAAGTAGCCTTGGCTGATTATGATCGTACCACTCCATTGGTATGAATTCAATAAGGTCATGTTTGGCAGTTATAAAGCGTGGCTATGGCTGAAGGCGAGGCGAGGCCAGCCAGAGTTATAGATACCTCCTGCTCAATCTAATGTCAATCTAATCTCATTTCCCCTTCACTTCTACATTAATGTGGAGATGCAAGGGATCCTCCCAGACAGTTAGGTGTACATACTGTGATATCTTCCTCTAGAGGTGTGTAGAAGTGTGTGTGTGTGTGTGTAGGTGTGTGTGTGTGTGAAGTGACGTGCACAGACCTTTATCTTGCACGTGTGCACTCTTCACCACAAAACCTCACGGACGTTCTACCACCAGCCGTCCCCTCCCATACAGCCTACCCCTGCATGATGTATTGATCCACGGTGTGATTGTGTCCAGGTCTTTAGCAATTCAGCAGTTTAGCAGTGTAGCGCCTGTGAGCCTCTGCGTGCGCACGCATGGACGTTCATGAGTTCTGATTATGCTAGCGCTCGGCGCATTCTTGCAGCCTGGTGCTATTTTTAGCTTCAAAGATCAGTGTTACTGCCAGCCTCTCTCTCCCTGTCTCTGTCTCTCTGTCTCCCTCTCTCGCTCTCTCTGTCTCTCCCTCTCTCTCTCTATCTCTCTCTCTCTCTCTCTCTTTCTCTCTCTCTCTCTCTGCTCTCTCTGTCTCTCTGTATTCTGTCTGTCTCTCTGTCTGTCTCTCTCTCTCTCTCTGGGAGGCAGTGAAGGGCTGGCATAGCTGTCGGAGGCCTTGGAGCCAACAGTAAAGAATCCCAAGAATAAGAAAAAATAGCAAACGCAGAAAGACAGAGGAGACAGTCGGGCTAGTTAACTGACAAAAAAACTAGCATGGATGCTTTTAGTTTTAAAAGAGCTCCGTCAGGGCAGAATGGCGAATTGCTAAAAGACCAGTTCTTGTACAAGGTATTGAGGTTGTATGTGGTATATCTTTGTCTTTTGTATTTCTTGAGGATGTTCTTGTTTTGTTGTACAATCGGGAGTCAGAATGCAGATTACTTTCAATGATTAAGTAAGGGAATAAGGGATACTGCTATCGATAAGGATCTGTTGTATTAATATGTAAACAATGCTCTCCTGTGTCCTCTGCTTGTTTTGAAGGTCACTGAGATCATGTTTACACCAGCAGAGGGAGGGAAAGAGACAAACATGCAAAAAAGAAACACAAATATGCTGTAGTAATATGCTATAGGGACTATTAATGGATTGTAAAATTAAATAGTAGCTAAACATTAGAATAACAACGTTTGATCCAGATCATGCTATGCTACGTCTTCTTTCTCTACATCTCTCTCTTTCTCTCTGTCTATCTCTCTCTGCATCTCTCTCTCACTGTCTCTTTCTCTGTCTTTCTCTCTCTCTCAGCGTTTCCATCCGCCTGTTATTATGCGCATTTTCAATTTGAGCATAAAAACACCAGAGTAGAAATGCTGAAGATTCGATAAAACCTTGAAATAGTTTTTCCGCTTAAGGGAGGTGGAAAAGTTGGTGTATTGATAAATGATAAATGTGACATAGTGCAATGATAACAGATTTGGTCAATACATGATGAAATACAGAAATCATATGACTTACATGTCACTAAAGCTTACATTCGTATGCACACAGGACTGTTAACAGAACTCTTCCAAGAGCACGTAGCTGTAGTAGTAGTTATTCAAAACTCTCCATTTCCATTGTGCTCTCTGTCACGTGTCACCAAGCTTTCATTTCCTTTGTTTGAAGTTTGACTGAGCTCTTTCACACCTATAGTTGGGTAGACTCTGTATCTCTCTATGTGTGTGTGTGTGTATAATTCAATGTTTGTGTGTGTAATACAAAGAGTCAGTAAAAGGGAGAGAGTGGCAGAGACAGACAGCAAGAGAATGAGAGCTTTCTAGCAGTGACAGGTGTCTGACCCTGTGACCCTCCCACTTCCTATGTGATCCTACCGATGTGCGCAGGGAGGAGGTGTGAGAGAGTGAGAGAGTGAATGTGAATGGAGAACGCCGGAGTAGCCCGAGCAATGAGCAGAGTGCAGATACCATAAGGGTAACACTTTCTATGACGTCCATGTTTATAATGCATTATATTATAGCCGGAGCTGGTGCGGGAGATGGAGCGGTACCGACTAGATATGGTTGCGCTCACCTCTACGCACAACACTGGTTCTGGAACCAAACTCCTGGAGTATGTCTTGGACACTCGGGTGAAGAGAGGAGCAGAGCTGTCAACTGATCACCACCTGGTGGTGAGTTGGATCAGATGGCGGGGAAGGCTGCTGGACAGACCTGGTAAACCCAAATGTGTAGTGAGGGTGAATTGGGAACGTCTGGTGTAGGCCCCTGTCCGTGAGGTCTTTAACTCTCACCTCCGGAAGAACTTCTCGTGCATCCCGGGGGAGGTTGGGGACATGGAGTCCGAGTGGGCCATGTTCAAAGCCTCCATTGTAGAGGCAGCTGCTAGGAGCAGTGGTCAGAAGGCTGTCGGTGCCTGTTGTGGCTGGGGATATTGTCGGGCGGTGGAAAGAACACTTTGAGGAACTCCTGAACCCGACCAACACGCCCTCCCTCTGAGAAAGAGGGGGAAGCCTCACCCATATCCTTGGCAGAGGTCTCTGAAGTAGTCAGAAAGCTCTTCAGTGGCTACGCGCCAGGTGTGAGATTTGCTCTGAGATGCTGAAGGCTGTGGACATTGTTGGGCTGTCTTGGCTGACACGCCTATTCAGTGTCGCATGGAGGTCGGGGACAGTACCTGTGCAGTGGCAGACCGGAGTGGTGGTCCCCATTTTCAAAAAAGGGGACTGGAGGGTGTGCTCCAATTATCGGGGAATCACACTGCTCAGCCTCCCCGGGAAAGTTTATTCCAGGGTGCTGGAAAGGAGGCTCCAGCCGACTGTCGAACCTCAGCTTCAGGAGGAACAATGTGGATTCCGTCCTGGCCGTGGAACTGTGGACCAGCTCTTTACCCTTGCAGGGTTGTTGGGGGGGTCATGGGAGTTTGCCCATCCCTCTACATGTGTTTTGTAGCCTTGGAGAAGGCTTATGACCGTCTCCCGCCGGGGAATCCTGTGGGGGGTACTGCGGGGGTACGGGGCACCGGGGCCGTTGTTACGAGCCATCCAGTCCTTGTATAACCAAAGTGAGAGCTGTGTCCGTATTCTCAACACAAAGTCAAACACATTCTCAGTGGGTGTTGGACTCCGCCAAGGTTGTCCCTTGTCACCGATTCTGTTTGTGAGTGTCCGGTTTGGGGACCTCAGAATTGCATCTCTGCTTTTTGCAGATGATGTGGTTCTGTTGGCATCACCAATCCGTCTGTCCATGGAGATGGACAGACGGATTGGTGCGGCGTCTGCAGTAATGCGGGCGCTGTACCGGTCCGTTGTGGTGAAGAGGGAGCTGAGCCGGAAGGCAAAGCTCTCGATTTACCGGTCCATCTACGTTCCAACCCTCACCTATGGTCATGAGCTTTGGGTAGTGACCAAAAGAACGGGATTGCGGATACAAGTGGCCGAAATTATTTTCCTCCGTAGGGTGGCTGGGCTCAGCCTTAGAGATAGGGTGAGGAGCCCAGACATCCGGAGGGAACTCGGAGTAGAGCCGCTGCTTCTTTGTGTCGAAAGGAATCAGCTGAGGCGGTTTTGGCATCTGATTAGGATGCCTCCCGGGCACCTCCATTTAGAGGTTTTCCGGGCACATCCGACTGGGACATCCCGGGGCAGACCCAGAACCGGCTGGAGGGATTATATATCTCATCTGGCCTGGGAACGTCTTGGAGGAACCTCCCCCAGGAGGTTCATAATACTTCATAACAATAGACATAACACATTATAAAGCATTTTAGAATGACTTCTATTCTAATTGCAGTCTACCTTCAGCGATATATTATTGTCTCCCTCTTTTGACAAATGTTACTTTTTTGTAAGTCGCTTTGGATAAAAGCGTCTGCCAAATGCTCTAAATGTAAATGTAAACATATAAGGTCAAGTAACATAACACTTCATAATTGCTAGTCACTCACTGACATTTTCTTGCAAGGATCATAGTGAATTATAATTCTCATAGTTGTAATACATTATAATCTAATAAAAAATACAGTATAGCTCAGGGGGTAGAGCGGTTGTCTGGCAACCGGAAGGTCGCTGGTTCGATCCCCGGCTCCGCCTAGCTGGTTGTCACCTTGCATGGTTGACACCGCCGTCGGTGTATGAATGGGTGAATGTGAGGCAAATGTAAAGTGCTTTGGATAAAAGCGCTATATAAATGCAGTCCATTTACCATTTACCATATACGTTATAATCACATTATAATCACTATTATTATCATAATAATGATTATAATGTGATTATAAGCTACTCTAAGTGGTCATTGGGTGCTCTGAGTAAAGTAATGAAATTCCTGCGGTATAGGCAGATATAATATATTACAAGCTGGCTATAAGTAGGTACAGTTCATGTGTATTGGGGTACGATCTTCGTATGCACGCAGCACGCGCCAATCTCATCCTCGGAACTGCACGGCCATAGCTAATAAAGTAATCTATAGCGAGAGGGTCATTCTTGACATTGTCTCCAACATATCAATAATAGTAGGCATAGTGTGAAGGTCGACTCCATCTTGTGATTACACTGGATCGACAACATAAACAAATGTTGTGTAGTTGACGCAACTACTCTTCTTCTTCTTCTTCTTCTTCTTCTTGTTTTGTGTTCTTGACAGATCACAAACCAACTAAGTGGATGCCGCCACCTACTCTATCTGAGTGTGTAGATACGCTAGTGTACTTGTGTAAGGAACACATTACTAACGTGAAAGCTGAGAGAAGGGTGGGGGCAGTTGTTCGCGGGCACGGTCCGTAGCAACCGTGCGTAATATGAAAACGCCCTGACAAATTATAGATAACACCCGAAACAATTCCTACTTTATCTGTAGCTATAACAGGTCATAACAGATAATAAACTGAGTACTGGTAAAGGTAGGCTACTCCAATCTGACACAACTGAATGATGGACATTTACATTTCATTATACAGTTCAGCATCACACAAGTGACCTCCTGCACTACATGTTTCACACAACAGAGAGCAACAGTCACCACACTGACTGTAATCAACAATGCCAGGCAGAGACAGCAGGTCCTGCTCACCAAATGACGCACCTGCTTTCACTGTGATTACGTTACAACCCATAGCCATAGCTTAGGCCATTGTGATATCGTAATATCAATGGCAAGAATAGCAGTGTGAAATGTTATCATGTAACATCCACATTTCTATGTTCTGTCGTACCTAGAGAAGGATCGGTGGGCAGAGTCGGCCGACGTCAAGCGGGAGGGAATAAGAAAAGTGCAGAGAAGCCGTCAGGTTAGAATACAATACGGAAGAATGTGGAAGAAATGCCAGGAGGAAGCAGGAAGTGAATTGGATTAAAAGGAAGGCTTAGAGTGAGAGGGAAGAGAAAAAGGGGGCTTCCCATCCATCTATCAGTGATGAGCCGCTCGCAGCTTTCCTCCACCCTCTCTCCCTCTGAGCCCACTCAGTTCATTTACATTTACATTGCAACCAGCAGGGGTTGATTTGGTATCGAGTGACGGATGGCGCACATGTGATGCCCTTTTTATAGAAATGACTGAGGGGAAGAGGGTTTGTGAGTGGGGCGGGGTGGCGGGGGGGGGTTACCATCATCAGCTATTTGTCAGCAAGCTTGCGAGTCAAACACAATCAGTTTTGTTCATTAGCGATTGCCGGCAGGCATTGGCACAGCTGCACAGGTGGGTCTTTTTTATTTTATTTGAATTCCAGGGTTCAGCTGTGTCCACAGCTTGTTGCAGTTGCTCGTCATCCCTAGCGTCTCGACAGTTGACAATTTATCAATGTATCATTTATCTGACAATTTATCAACGTGATACGTTGGTTCTTTAGCAGCACAGTTTGATAGAATTCATTTGGGCGACAACTCTTCTGAAATTCAATCATGGACATGAAGCTGTACCTATTATGGATGCTAACCACTTTTAGCTCCTTTTACATTGTATAACACAAGCGGTTTGTCATCAAATTAGCACAATTGGATGTTAGTGTGTGAGTGTGTGTGTGTGTGTGTATATGTTTGTGCATGCATAAAATCAAACATGATTCTGAAACAATTCAATTCACCCCATCATCACACATGCACACATACGCACGCATGCATACACGCACACACACAGACATTGTAAACCATAGGCTATGTGTTGTGTCAGTCAGATATGGTCACTTTAGATTAACCTGTCAGTTGGAAGCTGCCAACACACTACTCCCCTGAGCCTTGAGCGACTCTCTCTCTCTCTCTCTCTCTCTATCTCTCCTTTCTCTCACCCATGAACTCTCCATGCAACTCACCCTCTCACACATATAGGCCTATACAAATATCTTCTTCTTCAGGCACATGCACATACATATGCACACACACACACACACACGTGCTTACACATGCTTACAATATGAGTTGCTGTAGATGTTCACATCAACACTGAGACGGACAGACAGGCGCTGTCACAGGAGACAACACTCTCTCTGCCTCTCTATTTCACTAATGAGCAACATGTGCTGAGTGCTACACTCCAATTAGATCAGACTGTATTTAGCATTGCGTCAGTCAAACCACGGCCATGGCTATAGGTGTGAGCTAGCATAGACGTATGGTTGACCTGAACTTGAGATGGTTGTCTTTTATTATTAGCAGCGGGAGGGGGGTAAAACAGGGATTCTAAGATTTGAGAACATTATCGTTACTCTATCCCCAAACATCTGCTGCGTTATGGACTATTTAGTCATGATTTGATTTCAGTGATTTAGATTGATTGAAACATAGTGGCCAGTATTGCAACACCCAGTACATGAATGGAACTTTGTTGTGCCCTGGGCTTGAATAGCAATCATATATACTCCATTTGAGAACAATTTTAACTTGTTTTTATGAAATGTATATTATATCTATCTATGATTATTATATATTTACACTATTTACAATTTGAAGAGGGGTTTTTTGACACCTCTTTTGAATTTTGTGTCAGTGCCTAAGGAATGTATATTTGATTTTAATTAAAAATAGGATTTGGCGTTGGTGTTCTCGGGAGAGAATGAGATCCGAAAATCTCATTCTCACCCGAGAACACCAACAGTCTATTTTTGAAACATCCTTTTGAATTAAACAGCCAAATACTGGTCATTGGCCTATTTATATTTCAGGATAATGATGATAATTGCTTTTATTTAAATGAATCCCAGCTGTGTGACATCACAACTGATAACTCGTTTTGCTGGTGACAGTGTTTCCCATAGGCTATCTGGAGAAAAACCAAAGCATTGGTGTTTTCATGTCAACAAAACAACATTTCAGAGAATGTATATATTTTTGTTTCACGTCAATCTCAGAGCTCCGTTGCCAACAGACCCAGGAATCTTAGGCCGCTTAAAATGAAGTGCGTGATTGCTGTATCATTTTGATGATCAAAATGCAATCAATATATTTGATCTTCACCTCCACAATTGAGCCTTCTCTTTCGTTTAATTCTCCTATTTTACATCTTTTATACTCACTCTCTCTCTGTCTTTTTCTCCACCTCTCTCTCTCTCTCTCTCTCTCTCTTTCTCTCTCTCTCTCTCACTCTCAGCCAGATGAATTGAACTGAGCGAGGCCAATCAACCGTGATCAAGCTACATAGCTGTCATTTAGACAGCTCTGGTGGCCCATTAGCGCTCTATAACCAAGGTGTACGCTGCGCACACTGTACAAGCGTACGTATATGCGTGTATGCTTGTCTATATATTATACATTTACCATTATCCATTAGAGACAAGACATCAAACACACACACATACAGGCTTTTAAATACTACATTGACACCACATTTTAAATAATACATATTACACACTTTTTATTGCTCCACGGCAGCTGAAGAGATAAAGACGTGACGAGATGCATGCTCATCATATTTGTGAATGATGCTAATTCTGTGGTCTGTGATTATATAGGCATCATTACAGAAATACTTTGTCAATGTTCAAGAGAATATATCAACAGAGCTTTAACATGAGGGTTTCACTGTGTTCTTACCTCTTTCTCTCACTGGGATATGTGTATAATTTTTTCCCCCAAAGTGTGTGTGTGTTTGTGTGTGTGTGTATGCGCTAATCATACAACATAGCAGAAAGTCAATTTTCAAAAAAATAAGCCAAATGTCGTAATTTAGATAAACGCTTCCTGTGGATGAGTAACAATAGTCAGGTTTGGTCTAATTCTTAAATTGAACCCATTGTCTTCTCCAACAGGGAAGTCACATAACACTGCTAGGCCATTAACGTCCACTGAACCGGTATTTCAGTAGGACTAATGTGATTTGGAGTTCACCGCTGACCCATTTCTCTTTCTCTTTCTCTCTCTCTCTCTCTCTTTCTCACTCTCTCTCCCACTCTCTCTCTCCCACCATTATTTTTTTTCTGTCTCTTGCTATTAGTCACGTGCCGGTTCGAAACGTTCCCATTTGAAACGTGCCCGTTCCAAACAGGTCGACTGCGTGGCCTCCAGTATTACTGCTTGCAGCTTTTTTGAGAACCGCTCACCCAAACAACTTACACACTTGACACTGCACTTCCTTGGGTCCTCGGCAATACAGCAGCCAGTGAAGGGCCCGTCCTGTACCTGTTGGGAACGGGCAGATTGCTTGCAGCTAACGGGCAGATTGCTTGCAGCTTTCTCGAGAACCGCTCATCCAAACAACTTCACACTCGACACTGCACTTCCTTGGGTCCTCAGCAATAAACCTGCTAAGTGTGAAGTCGATCGGATGAACGGTTGTCAAGAAAATTGAATTACATTTACATTTAGGGTATTTGGCAGACGCTTTTATCCAAAGCGACTTACAAAAAGTACATTTGTCAAAAGAGGGAGAATATATTGCTGATGGTACAGTACAATTAGAATAGCACAAGTTACAAGCATTCCTGATTGCCAGGTCAATAGAACAAGTTACAAGCTTACAATTGCTGTCGACTGTACTACAGCAGGTAGCCAGGATAAGATGCTACATAAGCTAAGTATTATTTCAAGTGCCGGGACACACCAGCATACAGGATCCTACAAAGTGCCAGAACCTACAAACATGGAAGTGCTACGGATCCAGGAGGGATGGGATTTAAGTATTGATCGGGTAGGTGGGAGAGGGTTGGGGAGGAGAGGCGGGTAGGAGGTGAAGGTATTCAGAGTCCAGGTGAACTCTGAATAGGTGAGATTGATTTGGTGGAGTGACGTTTGTGTATTCTTGGTGATGGTGGTACCAGGCGGCCAGCTGGAGTCGTTGAGCGGAGTGTTCGAGCTGGGGCATGAGGTTTGACCAGTGCTTGGAGGTAGGTGGGGGCAGTTCCACTGATTGCCTTTTAGGCCAGCACCAAAGTCTTGAACTTGATGCAAGCGATTACAGGTGGATGTCACGGAAGAGAGGGGTCACATGGGAGAACTTCGGTAGGTTGAAGGCAAGGCGTGCTGTAGCGTTCTGGATATGCTGCAAAGGTTTGATTGTGGAGGCTGGGAGTCCAGCCAGGAGTGAGAGTACAGTAGGCCTTTCCTCATGTGAGGAAAGGCCTGATCCTGCGGATGTTGTAGAGAGCAGTGCTGAAGCGCGTAGCGCGTAAAAATCGCCTATCATCTGTTGCATCACTCACTACAGAGTACCAACCTGCCTCTGGAAGCACCATCAGCACAAGAACTGCGCGTAGGGAGCTTCATGGAATGGGTTTCCATGGCCGAGCAGCTGCACACAAGCCTCACATCACCATGCGCAATGCCAAGCGTGGCTGGAGTGGTGTAAAGCATGCCGCAACTGGACTCTGGAGCAGTGGAAACTGCTCCAGGTGTTCTTTGGAGTGATGAATCACGCTTCACTATCTGACAGTCTGATGGACGAATCTGGGTTTGGCGGATGCCAGGAGAATGCTACCTTCTGGAATGCATAGTGCCTACTGTAAAGTTTGGTGGAGGAGGGATAATGGTCTGATTTTACATTTCAAATTCCTATTTTGATCATTTTAAGGGAATATCGTCTCATCATAATTCATTTAGACTATAAAAGTGGATTTCACAATAAGTTGATATCTTAATTTCATGATGATGAAATCCCATTCAAAGACGATAAACAATAACATTGAATCATTGCCCAGACCTACTTTGTACATGTCCCGTGTGATGTCGTATTCATATTCAAACTGTGTTGCTTCACTTCTGCACACTCTGTACACCACCGTCTCTTGACATGCATTGCATTATGAAGTACCAGCAGCGCAGGCTACACACTGACTCATGTTTACAAAAAGCACTCTGCATCAGAACCCATTTAAACGCCAATTGGAGTAGTTAGCGCTCCTATTCATGCCACTGGCGGTTGATAGCACTGCACTGCGGAGGAAACGATATGCCGTCTACTCACCCTAATGAATAAAGTACAGTTTTAGCTTCATAATTGGCGGGATCTCAGGGTGCTTTTTCGAATCCAGAACGTCACATATGGGAAGCAGCCAGAAGACAATCAGCCATTTCAAACTGTCTTTATTTCTCCATCACTACAATATTTTTGGAATGTATTTATCATGCATTCATTCCATTTGTGTGTTTGTTCTCCATGTTTGAACCGTTCCATGGCATTATGGTGACAAGTGAAGGGACTATTTGTTTTGCTCACTGAGATCCCTACGCTTCATTACATTCTAAGGCGACGCCCATCTATAGGAAGGAGTGGAAGGATTCCACTGATGCGTGTTCCGCCCAACGGACATGTTTACACACAGAGCATCACATGACTATTTTATGTAATTGTACATTTTTGCATAATGTATACCCTTTCTTTCCTTATTTGCTTACCTCCTCCCTCCCTCCGGAGCCACATACTCCCCCCCAGCAACAGAGATCCCAATACACATTAACCTTTATAGACATGCCTTTCTCCCTGCCATGCTATCATGCTAGCTGTAGTTCGCTCACTCCATAGAGATTATTCTGGGGATTGTAGGCCACAGTTACGTTGATGTATGGTTTTGGCATGCCGGGCTAGATATTGCTCCTCTGTGACAGAAACTAGAGTGAGCCATACTTCACGGTGAGCCTCAGTTGTCATTACCTCGGTGCGAAATAATAAAGTTACCGTGGTTCATGCCAATTTACAAGTGTGCATATATCATGGCGCTCGGTGGGCTATTAGCGTGCATCCTGATTTGTGATTGCTGTTGTTTGTGTGTGAGTGTGAACAGGGTTTGGTCTGTGTGCGCAAATGTGGTCTTGTTAGAAAATCTTAAAACCTGTGTGTGTGCGTATGTGTTTTTATTTGTGTGTCTGCGTGTGTGCATGCATGTGATCTGTGCTTTTGCACGCTTGCCTGCACCTTGGTATTTTCCAACGTAAACCTTGTGATTTGTGTGTCCAGTTATCGTGGCTTCCTCAATAACAAAATATTTATCTTCCATTCTTTGCTCTCAGTTTTAGACATATATCCATGTTCTCTTCCCTACTCAATCCTACCTACCTACCTCCCCACCCCCCTCCTTCTTCCCTCACAGCTGATGACTTTGTAACATACTTTACCAAGAAGGACATCACCTCTTCTTTTACCCTGCTACTATCCTCCCTCACCCAACACCAACCTCTGTTAGCATTTACCTGGTTTACCCTTCTCTCCTTTGAAGATATCCACAGACTAGCTATGTCCAACCTGCCCCCTTGACCCAATCCCTTCCTCCCTTCTCGAAGACATCTTGAGTGACATCCTGCCATTCCTCACTACCCCATCAACTCTTCCCTCACTTCAAGCCTAATTCCAACCACCTTCAAGACTGCCAGAATCAAGCCGCCCATTAAGAAACCCACCCTTGACACTGCTGACATCCGGAACAGACTGGTATCTCTTCTTTCATTCCTTTCTAAAACCCTGGAACGTGCCATCTCTAACCAACTGTCCTCCTATCTCCCCATTAGTCAGGCTTCAAGGCTGCACACTCCACTGAGATGGCCCTGCTGGCAGAGTCCCTCCATGCCGCCAGAACCTCGTCCCACACATCGGTGCTCATTCTCCTCGACTTCTCTGCTGCGATTGACACAGTGAACCACTAGATCATCCTCTCCACTCTTGCTCAACTTGCATTGGTATTGTTCACTTGCTCAACATGTTCACTTCCTACCTGATGGATCGCACCTATCAGGTCACATGGAACAGCTCCTTGTCCCCCAAGGCTCAGTACTAGGACCACTTCTGTTCTCCCTATATACGAGATCTCTAGGCTCTGGAATCACATCACACGGCTTCTCCTATCACTGTTACGTGGATGACTCTCAACTATTCCTTTCTTTTACCCCCTCTGACACCCAGATCACAACACGCAAAACGTTGCTCCGCCAAGTCGCAACTCTTCTCTGTTTTGGCACAGAAATTTTGGAACGTGCTCCCGAGCTCAGGACAGCAACAGAGTTGCTCACCAGTTTCTGCAAGTTCCGAGTTCACATGGACTCTGCATAGCTTCCCTCCTTAACCCCCACCACCTCTCCTCCCTAAACCCACTCGCACTTACCCAACCAGGGTTTGAATAGCACTTATTTGTATGTTCGTATGTCCTGGTACTTAAAAAAATAGTACATAGTATTGTGTAGCATCTTATCCTGGCTATCTTGCTGTTTACCAGCAAGGGGTCAACCTAGCAATTATGAGCGTGAAACTTGTTCTATTAATCTAGCAATCATCAGTGCTTGAACCTTCTTCTATTCAAATCTTACTCTACCGTCAGCTATATATTGTTTCACTCTTTTGACAAATGTACTTATTGTAAGTCACTTTGGACAAAAGCGTCTGCCAAATGCCCTAAATGTAAATCTCTACAGGAAGTCTTACTTATACTTTGCCTCCTTAATTGGACGGCGACATACTTTAACAGTCCCACCTCTTTGTATGAGCATGATTTACCAGATTGAATTTCATCACAGAAAGTGTAAACTAAAAAGAGAAGAAAAACTGAAATTGCATTGCCTGAAGAGAAAAAAGAACCAGGGAACAAAGAAAATATACCAAAAATAAACAACCTAAAAAAATAAAAAACTCACTGCATATTAAAACCACCAGGATTTATAAAGGAGAGTGTCTTGTGAGTTGGCAGAAGGGATGGGTAATTTATCTACATTTTAGATTTTAAAAACAGATTCAGCAGCCATAAGACGCAATGGAACTAATGAATACTGCAGCTTTTTATTTTTGGCAAAAGCATCTGCTTCCAAAACTACTTAAAGCAGCTTTAAACAGCTATCATACGATTTAGGAGTTTTCCCAAAGAGTTTATTAGAAGCTATTTGAGGTTCTCTGTATGTATACGCCGGTGTTACATCCGATTATCTAAAAAGTGCAGTTTAATGTGCTGTAATCATCTTCTGGGTTTCTGGTTGGTTGGTTATCCTGCTGTAGAAATTTCTAGATTTGTGAGAAAATAAATCTAGTAGGATTTGCCTAAATAGTGTGCTGCAAAATAATCACATATTACCATCATTAAATATATAGCAGTTGTCCACGGCATGCTCATTTTATTTGCATCATTTCTTTTTCTGTATTGGTGTTTTTACAGCAATGGCCAAATGTATTGCATGTATTGATTTATTTGTTTTATTTATCATGTGTGCATTTCAGAGAAAGGCTCTTGAAGTAGATAATTGCTTTGGGTTTCACTTGTCATGTGTTTACACTTGGCCTGAGTCATTAACAACCTGTCTCCACAAATCCCCTCTAGATGTTTAGGTGGCAATTTATCCGAGCTTTTGCAATGTTTAAAAAACTAAGGACAATCGATTTACAATGAGAAATTGTCAAAGCGCCTAAAGGAATATTTTAATTAAAGGAGCAGGTGTGCGTCTGTATATAGTCGCTCAGTGAATTTAACAATGACAAATTTGACAGGCATTGGTTGGTTACTTCTGAGGAGGAGGAGGGAGGTGCCCTGTGCCTCAGTGTCCTGCTGTTGTTTGAACCAGAGACCTCTCTCTGTAGCGCTCTCACTGCTGTACAACGCAGTCTGATCAGTAGTCATTTTGAAAAGCATGATGTGCTGAGTGGACCATTGTATCTCTCTCTCTCTCTCTCTCTCTCAACTTTTACACTCTGTCCATTTAATCTGTTCTGCTGTGTTTTATATATTTTTCTTGTGCGTTTCGTCCCATTATGTCTGACTGTGGTGTACTGTCTTTTGATAGGCTCTGCAATGAGGGAGGGAGGGAGGAGGGAAAAGGATGGAGGAGGAGAGAGGAGAGGAGGGAAGAAGAGAGTGAGAGCACAGAGGAGGAGGAGGAGGGAGGAGGAGAGATTGAGAGCATGGAGGAGGGAGGAAGAGAGATTGAGAGTACGGAGGAAGAGGAGGAGAGAGTGAGAGCACAGAGGAGGAGGAGAGATTGTGAGCACGGAGGAGGGAGGAGAGACAGAGAGTACAGAGGAGGAGGGGAGAGTGAGAGTACAGAAGAGGAGGAGGGAGGAGGAGAGAGTGAGAGGAGGGGAGCAAGGAGGAGAGCGAGAGTACGGAGGCGCCATGGCATGATGGATGGTCCCGCTCCTTCTTGGCTCCCTCCCTCCTGGCTCCCTCCCTCCTCCCCCATCGCTCCTCATCCTCCCTCCCCAGGCTGGGCTTGGCTGCTAATGGCTTGAAACATGATCTGAGTCCAACCCA
>OMKP01078416.1:19460-29643 GCA_900302375.1 Bathygadus melanobranchus
GGGGGGGGGGAGACCCTGGGCTGAGTCACGCCTCACCCTGACACACTGAGGCAGGGAAGCCTACTCTACCAAGCGGCTTGCTGATTTACTACACAGAGGCCTAGTGTGTGACAAGTGTGTGTGTGTGTGTTTGTAAATTGGTTGAGTGTGTGTTTGGAAATGGGTTGTGTGCGTGTGTGTGTGTGTTTACAAATGGGTTGTGTGTGTGTGTGTGTGTGTTTACAAATGGGTTGTGTGTGTGCATGTGTGTGATATAAAGGGGACTGAGGATGGATTGAGGATCAGGACAGATGTGCAGCAGGTACAGTCACTTGTTTTAAACCACCATTAACTGTTTACTGTGGCATCAATCGAGTCATTACACAAACTTACAAAATCACTTTCCTATTACCACATTCACTCTACTCGACAGGTGTTATTTGTGTGAAAGTAACAATCACACAAATGAAATATGTCTTTAATAATTAAATAATATCTTAATTATAATATGTGTGAATGAAGTCAGGACAGGTGTTCATCACAATGTTTATAAGTAGGGTTGTCTACCATTGTTTACCAATACTAACACCACATACATACCTCTACAAATAGCTAGACACAACTAAAGCAGAGTTTAAATGGGGGGGGGGCGCTCCCACTTACCCTAACCAGTGTTGGTTGTAATGTAAGGTCATTCAACCCTACTACTGCCGCTATCAAGCCATCCCCGCCTCACATTATTTCACGGGTCGTCTCACCGTGACGAAAGGAGAAGCAGGAGAGCGTAGTGGAAGGCTGTGTCTGGCATCCAGAACGCTACGCTATGTGGGGCTTACAGCGTGGACAGCTGTGTGCACATCAGCATCCACGGGCTGGACGTACAAGACCTTCGAGGTGTTGAGGTGGATGTTGGCTACTTGGCGCAGGCTAGCAGCCAGTGCTGAAGCTCAGGGTTTAATCTAAGGACTGAATTCATTTTTCAATTTTAATTTCATGGTTATTATCCCTGTGCAGAAAATGTCCCAAAATGGCCTCTCATGTAGCATTAGGCCGAAAAACCTCCTGACCGCAGAGCATTTTTTTCCTCACTGATAATGCTGCATCACATTTGGATTTATGCTACTCCCTTCCATCCAATCCCCATACTCACACTGCACTCCCCCTATACTTATTCCCCTAAATAGTGTTCTACATAATGTGCTATATAGCATTCACTATGTAGGGAATAGGAAACAGGGGAAGAAAGTGAGCCAAGTGGAGCACTGGCTCCAGTCTGTGGGCCAGACCAGAGACAGCACCAGCAGGAGGAATTAAAAGCTCCATCGGAGGGGTGATCTGTTGAACTGACGGAGGCTCGTCTGGTCCGGACTGGGAGCAATAAAAAGCCAGACGAACGCTGGAGTGAGTTGGCAAGTGATTACGCCCCAAACAAATGCATCAGCGTCTTTTGATTCTCAGCTGTGCTCAGAGTGTGTCTTGGGGTGCCTGATGCTGCTGCTAAATAAATGTGTGATGCTTAGCCCCTTCACCTTTCCGTTCAAACGCACATCCTTGGTGTGTGTGATGACGCGCAGCACAGTCTTTATCGCCTTGACATGAGGTCAACATTAAATAAGAGGAGAAGCTGTGGTTGTAGAACATACAAGACTGTGTGGCAAGTTTGAATTCATTTAAAACAGATTGGACAATGCCTGGGACAACCTAACCGCCAAATATGATGACTAGAAATGTACATCTGACCACACCATTCTAGGTGTTTTTGTATTATAATGAATCCAGTGTAGATGTTCTGGAAATTGAATTGAATCCAATAAAAAAATGAAATGAATTTTAAAATGAATGCAGTTGTTGCCGATGCTCTCTGTGTCTTTGGGGCACGGCGCAGATGCTAAAGAGTTGTGTTATCTGGTAGACAAAAGTAGTGGGGAGATCAGGGTGCAGGCAACAATGTAAATGTGGACTGTGTGTGGTCGGTGGCTTCCATGTCCTTTCCTGGGCCTGAGAGGTCCCGTCTGGGGTGCCAGTGTGCCAATAGCTCCTGCCACACGCCACCTAAAGTGGCTTTTCAGGGGCTGCTCCATCGCCAAGGATATGGGTAGATGTTGAATAAACCAGTTTATCGCAGAGTTTGTAGTGGATTGTAGACAGAGCAGGTGGTAAATGCTAGCTTGCTAGCCCTCCCTGAGTGTGTGTGGTGGTGGCTGGTGGCTACACTCATGTGCATTGATTAGTTAATGCATCACAGGTGTACAGCCTCACCCAGCCCCATACTTGGGCCAGGTGCTTAAACCACACACCAACCACACACAATCCACAGCAAAAAAAAGATAAAACAGTAAAATAGCAGCAAAGTTGCCCTTTCAGATCCCGAAAAGGATAAACGGTGGTGTGTATAGAATTTGAGCAGCATTAGCCATCGGTCACTTGGATATATTTTAAAGGTTTAAAGGTTCTGTGCCATCCACTATCAGAAGTGTTCCTATCCATGTCAGTATCTATCAACCCTGTTATTATCTACGTAGCTGGGAGCTCTTTGCCATTAACCGAATCTCAGGCCGCGATCTGAAACAGTGACATTAATATGTAGCGTGCTCATCATTAGATTGTGCTTGGTTATTCTTTTTAAGATGAAGTTGAATGTTTTTAATGTTTTTAAGTGGTTCTTAACACAATATGTCCTCTGTATCGCTGCACAGCAGCACTGCTCATGTACGATATGAGTGTGATACATCACGGCCGTCAGTACGTCACAACCTGTGACCCAGGGATCTGTACGAGGCGGCTGAGCCGTATTACTGGGGAATCTCTCATCAATGTCAGATGATACTCCTGATCCTTTCCACCCAATGGATGACATCTGCTTCCAGCCTATCACAATCACTTCTGCGGAATCTGCCGGCAAAAGTCATGCACTCGGGATACAGTCATGATAAAAAAACAACAACATGATTGACAGGTTATGAATATATGTATACGCCGACAGCAAGAGGCCACAAAAAAGTGCAAGCGCATCTATTCTTTGAGTTGATTGGCCAGGCTATCTCTCAGCGACACATACGTATTGGACATTCACAGGCGTAGGTTATCGTAGGTTTATCTTCCCTCATGCCTCATATCCAGTGGTTTTGTGTAGATGTATTTCTGCCTCGGTAGCGGACTACATAAACCAATCCGTACACACACACACACACACACACACTGTGTAGTCCTACAGAAGTATATACAGGATCCGTACACACGCACCCACACACACACACACACACTGTGTAGTCCTACAGAAGTATATACAGGATCCGTACACACGCACCCACACACACACACACACACTGTGTAGTCCTACAGAAGGTATATACAGGATCCGTACACACGCACCCACACACACACACACACACACTGTGTAGTCCTACAGAAGGTATATACAGGATCCGTACACACGCACCCACACACACACACGCATACACACACTGTGTAGTCCTACAGAAGGTATATACAGGATCCGTACACACGCACCCACACACACACACTGTGTAGTCCTACACAAGGTATATACAGGATCTGTACACACACACACAAATACATACTGTGTAGTCCTACAGAAGCAGGCATGTATGATGCAGAGACTCTGACCTCTGATCTGAATCCCCTCTAAGAGGCTTAGTGGGCACGGCCACTTGCCTTAGGAGGCTTGTATTCATTTGACTGGAGTATACCACACACACACACTCACACACACACCCACTCACATCTGTCCTGTTATCCCTCTCCTTTTTTACCTTAGCTGTCTAAATGACACACACACACACACACTGTTAGGATAGGGAGCACTGGGAGACAGCACATTGCATAGACATGTATAGTTACAATACAGCCATCTGGGAGGAAGACCCCCGGGGCACATTCTAGAACACACACTCACACACACACACCGCCCTGACAGGATGGCTGTTTGATTCTAGGGGCCAGAGGGCACCTGTTGTGTACCTTTGTACTTTCATCACTCCTGTTAATGTATGTACACGTCGTGACAACACACTTCAGAGAGCAATGCAGGATTAGGGACACACACACACACACACACACACACAAATGGGGAGGCGTGTGGGAAGTGGTGCAAACATATAGTACATGTGTTCTCTGTCTTTTTGTCCTGCTTTCCTCTGTCCATTCTCGTGATTTATGTCTACCTGGGTCAACCACTCCGCCCTTAATCCTCATCTCTCTTCTCAACTATTCCATGGATCCTCTCTCTTCAGTACGCTGCAGTAGTAGCTCTCTCTCTAAAGAGATGGTGCAGCATTTTACACCCCTCTCTCTCTCTCTCTCTCTCTCTCTCTCTCTCTCCCTGGTCTGTGCACTGCTCTCTCAGCCATTCCTGGGAAACGCTAATGCTCACAAAAAGGGTCAAAAAAGGGGTTAATGATAATGCTCTCTGTCTCTCTCACTCTTCCTGCTGAGATATGTATCATCTCCTTTCTTCCATATTTCATTCTCTCCATCTCTAAGTGGTTTTTAATCGCTTTGATTGTATAAAAAAACTGAATTATGCTTCCATCTTGTATTGTATTACTTTCTTCTCAGTTTAGTTTAAAAAGTGATGCCTACAGCTTCACTTTTGACATTAATCTCAGAATTTGGAGATTATTGCCAGGATATCATTTCCCACGTGGGAATTTATATATATTTTTACAGTTACATGAATTGAAACTATGACAAAATGCAGGGACATTAAAAGATGGAGATTGCTTTAATTGATAAAATAATGTCTGTATGTTTGTGTGTGTATGTTTTTGCATGTGCCTGTGTGTGTTTCTGTTTTTATCTGTGTCTGCTTGTGTGCACATTTTTCATTTCTTTAAACTTTCTTTAAGCAGAATATTATCACTTATATTATTATATAAGTGTCCTGGCCAAGATAAAACATTAGTGTGTATGTGTGTGTGTGTGTGTTGTGTACCAGTGTCTGCTTGTGTGTTAATGCGTTTGCAGTTGCACTTGGTCCCTCTTTGTCATTTTCACCTGGCCCTCCAGGTAGGTTGACAAGCACACACTCCCTCATCACCACTGACACCTCCTGCAGCAGGGGGCCCCTGGGGGCCTGACGTGGGTGGCTTGTCACAAGTTTATGGGCCGTAAAGCATCTTTCGGGCCCCACCGTGTGTCATTTGTGCTTGGGCGATTTCCATGGCTACGGTTAGAGTGTGGCTCTTACACAACTGGGTGTGTTGGGAGAGAGGGGCTGGCTTCTGGAAAAAAACACATTGTGACACATTGGGAACACGTTGACAATTGAGACTTAAGTTACTTTTCGTGCAATGGAAACGGTCCCTACAGAGAAATAAAACATTGGTCTTTTAGCCATGCCTTTGAAAATCTTTTAGATAACACTAAGCTACACTTTCTGTATTCCAACACAACAAACTATTGCCGGTGTTCTGACAATATGTGCTACCTATCAACTCTCCAACACGTTTCCACTGCGAGTGTCAGAGCTGTTGGCAAAGACAAGACAAGCACTTTAGCGGACAACGTACATTGACGGATACTATTGCCCCAAAGGGTTACAGTGCAGATGATTCTCGCTCAATACTGGACCAACTTCAAAAAATGTTGTCCGCATTACTCAGTTACACCGCAAATGATGGGAAAATAGATTGAAGATTGAAAAATCCAGACGTAATTCTTTACTATTTGAGTGCCATTCATTATTAGTGAGTGAAATGCACTGTGAGAAGGAATATCTGTTTCGAGTTGACTGTGCCTGCATTCAATTTGTGAACAATTAGGGCATCTGTTCCCTGATTTATCCGGGGAATCCATCTTGACTCTCAATCACAGGTGCATGAATGCAACACATGTCAACCAACCTTTTTTGGTTGTTCAGTTTCAAAATCTTGCTCTCTTCTACTGTTTTCTGCTCGCTCTCTCTTTACAACTCTTGAGTCTTACCTACAGCAGCAATAACTCAAAATCCATGTCGAAAAAATGGTTAATGTTAAGTTATGTTCAGGAACATTCGTTACCCATTACTCGTTTTGGACAAGCCATTAGGTTCTTTCAGGCTACCTGTTAGGGCCAGCATTTTGGGTTATTTTGGTTATTTCTAACTTATTACAACTTCAAGGTTATTTTTACAGTGTGAAAATCTCTGTAAAATATATTCTACATAGAAAGTGGTGATTCACAGGTTATTAAGATGACTAGTTCTACCAAGTCCCTTGGTAAAACTAGTCCAGCTGGGGTAGGACTTGAGTCATCCTGTGAGAATAGAATAATACTCTTAACAGTTCCCCCCCACCCCTCACACACACACACACACATGTTTTATCATTTGTTACCCATGCTGATGGCGACATTTCAAACTTAGTCAAAGGAAGACATGAGATCAATATGTAGCTTAAGTGCTTTGTGTGGTGAACTTTAACCCAGATGCATTTCAGCGGAACAGTTACATGTGTGAGTGTCACAGGTCACCACGCTTTGGTGGCATGTAAGGTCACACCAAGATGAAGTAAGATTACGTTGAAACCTTGGTCCAAATCATCTACTGTGATGGTCATTATGCACAGTAAACTAACAGTAATAAGAAAAAGTCCCCTTCTAATTGGAGTGAATTGAAGCGAATACACTTAGTATTGCCTGGGATTCAAATCTTAATTATGAAAGATAATCTTCATAGCGAAGTTTTTCCATTTTTTTATTTTGAGTGTATGAAAGCTAGTTAATAAAAACAGCTGGCCTGCTTTCGATGAGGCCCAGTACGGTTGGTCAGATCAGCAGTTCCTCTCACTTCACCAAGCACTTTGATTGGCTGTCTGCTCTGACAGCTCCCGCCAACCACTACCATTTGCAGGAAGATATTGACAAAGTTGCCCCTTTGTAGTAATAAAGGCACAACATGGATGTCACAAATTAGTCAGATATAGGTGGTGCCAAAATCTGCCCAGCAGTGTGTACGCTTCTGAGTGTGTGTGTGTGTGTGTGTGTGTGTGTGTGTGCGTGCGTGTGCATTAGATCAGTGAGACCCCCTGCTAGGTGTTTCCAGGCTTGTGTCTGTTCCTGACAGCTGTGCAGTCTCTTAGTCATCCTGTTTCCTCCTTCCTCTCTCTTCAGACAGAACAGAAAGAACGAGTTTAAAAGGTGACAGGAAGAAAAACAAACCAAAAGAGACTGAAGTAACTATGAAAATGAATATAAGACAAGAAATATAACACAGAACTCAATAACTACCCTATATATTGCTTGTCACTAATGTGATAACATTCAATTGGTGTTCCCGATAACAGCTGTTTTAATGTTGTTATGTTATGTTTCACTGATGGTGATGAATGTTCAAAATGTGTGTGTGTGTGAGATTTTGGGTGCGTGGTATCGGCTGTAGTTTGCCCTGAGGTGCCTTCGCTGAAGTATGTGTGACATTGGTCTGGTCAGAACAGGGCAAACCACCACTAGCTAGGTTAGTTTACGCTCGGCGGGAGCCGTCAGCACACTGTCCCTCCTAATGACCAAGTATGGCAACCAAGTAGAAATAACAGGGACACATAGCCTCGTGGTTTGGGCGTAGGGTGACTCCCACCCAGCTGAACGCTTCAGGGTTTCAAACCCCAATGTCCACCTCTCTTCTCCAGCAAGATCCTAACCGCCTACCTGCTCATTTATGACATGTATCCAAAAAATAATCTTTACTATGGGTTGCTTTCGATAAAAGTGTCAGCTAAATGACTAAAGTAGTTAATAAGGAACCTGAGGGGAATGAAGTAGGAGACAGCACACCAGGCAGCTAATTAGGAAAATTAGATGAATCATTAAAATATCCACCTACCTATTCCTCCTACGTCTTAATACTGTCTCCCTCTCTGGTCCGTGTGTTTGTGTGCTGATGCCAGCGGATGTGTATATGCAGCATAATTATCACAATATGTAAAAAAAAAACCTTCCACACTGCATGTACCCTCCTGTGCATTGATGTCGGTATAGACTTTGACCAACCTAGCCTTGGCGTCTGCTAGGCTAGGTTGATTTAACATCTCAGAATGTATTCGTTTTTTTGTAAAAGAATTTCTCCAGAAATACCAGAACCATCTCATCTCATTCTGTCCCGGAAGTCTAAAGCAAAGCTTCTAAGAAAATCAAAGCTTTCTCTGCCATAGTACTGGCCAAGAGCTAATGGAAAACACAGAAACAGGTCATTAGCGAACCCTTTCTGCTTTCATTGTGAGATGTGTGGAGGAATGCAGGTGGATTGTGGTTGTTATGGCAACATGCATCAAAAAAGCATATGGAAATAGGAAAGGTAGTATTCATTCGAATTCCAATCTTATCACAGTTGAGAAAATATCTCATGTCTGTATTAAATATTTAGTGTTGCCTTGAATGATGTCGCACCATTATCACTCATTGTAGACACTCATTGGTGAAAATCTTCAAAAGAATAAATTGATTCTACTCAATATAGTTTCAACAACACCTGATTAGTGTCACACAAACACACATCGCTGAATATTACTATCCCAAAAATTGCAATCTAGTGAATGTGTGGTTCTCGCATGTTTGAAACATACATGGATCTCCATGGCAACCGTAGCCTTGTTAAAAGCAGAGGAGCGAGAGAGGAGAAGGTGTGGTTGCCGGTGACGGAGGTGTTGGAACATTATTCTCAGGAACTATTTGTGGAGGTGAAAGTGAGATGAAAGAGCATGTGAAATAAGCATATAGACGAACATACTGACTGTTAGAAGCATATACTTTGACAAATCAATGGGAAAAAATATGTCAACATAAACATCATGACTTAAACAACATTCACGTCATCGGCAATAGAAAAAGGACACAGAAACATGGATTAGAAATGGCAGCTCTCTGTCTAACAATGCATTTGTTAAAGGATCCTACAGTCAATATTTCTGCTCTGTCCCAATTCATTTCAGAATCCCAGCGTTTTCTATTTGCAATGACGAATACATAACAAATGTTTGCATTACGCTATGACAGTATAACGTATGGTCCTGAATAATCTCATCCGGAAATGAAGAGCTTTAAGATTACAGATGCTCAAACCCAGCAAGCATATCTCACATAGACACACTTGATTGTTTGTGTGTATGTACAAAGGGGGTCTAAATTTGCATGCATGCAAGGTTTCCCATATTTATTTAAAGAGGCTACGGGCATCTCTGCACATGCCTTTGGTATAAATATCTTACCCTTTTTTATTAGATTTTTTCTCAAATGTCTTTGTGGGAGAAATGTAATGAAATGTGTGGTGATGAAGCCCCTAAACTCCTGGCACATGTCAGGACTTGCTGAAATCCACCATGGATCATACATATCACACACACCCTCCACCATGCTTTCAGTTTAGGCTTCTGCCTTTGATTTGATACTGGGCCATGAATGAATGATCTTTATTGTCATTGTACGGGTACAGGTACAGGTACAACGAAATTAAGGTGCAGACCCCTAGGTGCTAACAAGACACAACAACAATCAAGATAATAATTAACAGGCAATGGAACATAAATAGTGGGAGGAAAGCTAAGCGCTTGGACCTGTGCTAAAGGATGTAAAAAAAAGAATAAAATAAACTAAAACAGGCCTATTTCTGTATATACACTTGAAATGTAAACATGTAAACCTATGCACATACTGTATGTAAACCTATTGCACTTAGGATGTAAACATATGCACATACTTTACAGAATATTGCAGATTATAAATAAATATTGCACGATTCATAATATTGCACGGCCCCCCCTCTTGTTGTACAGGAGGAGTGGTAATAGAGGTATTTAAAACTTAGCGACATTTAGTGCGTTTATGGCCCTAGGAAAGAAACTGTTCTTTGGCCTGTTAGTCCAGGTATGCATAGTCCTGAAACGTCTGCCCGAGGGCAGACGTTTTGGTTGCCAGGGTGAGAAGGGTCCCTGAAGATCTTGACTGCCTTCTTAAGGCAGCGGGAGCTGTGCAGTTCTTCCAGGGAGGGGAGAGGGCATCCGATGAATGGTTGTTGCCATGGTGAACTTTTGGTGATGGACAGGTTGAAGGTGGATTTTCCAATTTGCACTAGCCAGATATACCACTAATGGTAGCTGCACGGCGGATTACAAACCCAGAGAGGACTTCTGTACCGTCTTCACCAGTACTAACTGATCGTTAAAATACACCTCAAGATCGGAAGATCGGATGAAGCAATTTGTAAGTGGGATGG
>OMKP01078483.1:0-17747 GCA_900302375.1 Bathygadus melanobranchus
CAGGAGCAGTGGGCAGCCATCAGTACGGCGCCCGGGGACCAAGTCCAAGCGCTCAGTCCTGTCTTGGTCAGGGACAGGACCGAAGAGCAATCTGTTCTTCTGCATGTTTTTGTTGTGGGGTTCTATGGGGGGAACCCGAGTGAACACGGGGAGAACATGCAAACTCCACACAGAAAGGCCCGGGAACCAGCCCCGACATGTTGCACCATGCGGGACTTGAACCCACAACCTTCTTGCTGTGAGGCAACAGTGCTACGCACTGAGCCACCACACACTCTCTGAGTTTGAGCCTCTCAATGTGTGTGCTTTCTAATTAGACATGATAGTGGCAATCGCCGAACAGAAACCCATCCGACCCGTGGTTATGAATGGGACACCTCAGCTCAAAGGAGCTGCAGGCAAGATTCAAGAGTTGTAAAGAGAGAGAGCAGAAAAGAGTGGAAGAGTAGTTAACGGTTGGTTGTTTGTCCAGTGGGAAAGGGGCTTTACTAACACCCACTAACGTCTGGCTTTTGTCTTTAATGGGAAAGGTTACAGTCAGTAGTCACAGCTATCTATCGGCACTGATGAACGTGACGCAAAAAAAACACAGAAAGGCACACTAGTCTACTGGCCATCAGCTGCCGATGGGAAGGAGGTTATCGCTTGTTTTTAGCGGGTTTTCCCGTGTTTAAAAAACCTGCATATACACGCTAATCCTGATGGGAAAGGGGTATAATAGTACCTCTTAAGTATTACCTACAGCACCTTTTTAATTGTTGATGCAGAGCTGAGAGTGGAGGTGGACGCCGGGGCCCACCACCAGGGGGTCCCCGTCCCCAGAGACGGCAGCTCCTGCTCTGGGTACCCCAGCTCTGTGGGCTCCCCCCGATCCCCGCTGTGCCGGAGCACAGCCTTCGACAGGACCAAGGAGGTTCACAGACGTAAGACTTTCTGTGAAACAACCGGGATCCTGGTTATGGAATCATGCTCCATGTCGGACCTTATCGTAACACGAGTCGGTTATAACGAAAATATGACATTGAGTCTTAAAGAAATGAGTTCTGTTTTTGGGGGAAACCAATGTGTGTGTTTGGACTAAACCAATGCATATGGTATGTATAATTCTAATAATGTTTTGTCATTTCTACGTTCTGTGCTTCCATGCAGCGCTGGGCAGCGGGCCAGAGAAGGACCGGGCCTGCGTGCTCCTCCTGGGCTCCAGCTCGGGCCGACCCACTGCCCAGGTCCTGCCTGTCCAGACCGACCCTCCCCCCTCACTCCCTCTGCCACCCTCCTCCTCCTCATCCTCATCCTCCTCCTCCTCCTCCTCATCCTCCTCCTCGTGTCACCCCGCCTTCAGCCTGGGCTCCCTGCACTCCCACCACACCAGCTACCCTCACACACTGCTGGCCACCTCCCCCCACCTCCCGCCACACATCCTCTCTGCATCGCGCAAGCTCAGACCCCTCCCGCTGGGTCCGGAGGACAGGACCAAGGCTCCCCCGGGCTCGGGGGTGGGGCTCCGGCTGGACGGCCTCCAGGACTCGCTGGTGTGTCGTGGCCTGATGGGGGGTGGGGCCGTGGGGCTGATGGTGGACACCAGCTCCGCCCTCACCTCCACCTCCAACAGCCTGCACCACGTCTCCCACCCCCCCGTACACTTCCACCTCTCCTCCGCCCCCTCCCCGTCGGCCTACTACTCCTACCCTGCCGGCGCCTCGTCCTTCTCCTCTGTCTTCTCCTCCTCCTGCTTCGCTCCCTACTCCTCCTCCGCCTCCTCCTCGAAGCCTGGCTCCGTCGCCGCCACCTGCAGCAGCGGTGGTGGAGGAGGAGGAGGAGGTGCTGGCTATGTTCCCATGGCGACTGGGAACAACCCAGTGCCCGTGCCCGGCAGCTACTGCTCCCCTCCCGCGCTCATCTCCAGCCCTTCCCCCTCCCCTCCTTCCTCCTCCTCCTCCTCCTCTTCCTCCTCCTGTTCCTCTTCGCTAGACTGCGCCGGTGGTGCCAACAATCTGGGCCACGCCTCCTCGGCCTGCGCCTGCAGCTCGTGCGGTTGCCACGGCAGCTGTGGGGCGTTCGGGCCGTTGCCGGGCTACGCGGCGGCCGGCTACCTGCGGCCCTTCTCTGCGGCGGGGGGGCCCTCGCTGTTCACCCTGGGCCCGCTGCTCCACTTCAGCCCGCTCCTTGCCTCCTCGCCCTCCTCATCCTCCTCCAGCACCGCCGGCGGGCCCTTCTCCTACCCGCTGGTGGCACCACAGGCCCTCTACCGCCATGGCTTCATGTCACATGACCTGCACCAGCAGCAGCACCAGCAGCAGCACCAGCAGCAGCAGCAGGGATGTGGAGGGTACGCGTTGCAGGAGGCCCTGAGGAACGGCGGTGCCAAGCGAACAGTGAGCAACGTGTCATGCTATAACTGTGGCGCGGGTGGACACAGGGCCGAGGACTGTAAACAGCCGCCCATGGACGCCCAGCAAGGTGAGTCTGTGGTAGGAGTTAGGATTTATATAGAGGTCCCTTCTGGCATCATCATTAGGGCCCATTCGTGTTCACTGACGGAGAAGATTCAGCACAGTCCTCAGGAAACGATTTTGCTGTCGCCAATGTATAACGTTGAAATAACATTGACAACAGATGGCTCTAGTTATAGTCTGACGCTAATAACTAAATGCTGTAATGTGAGTGGCCCGGCTTGGTCATGTGACGGTACGGTAATTGGTCACCTGCTTGGCTATGAAGTTGTGCGTGAAGGAATAGAAGGAAACAGATTAACTGAAATGATGTGAGATTGCAATGGATTAGATGGAACATCGTTTTCCTTTCCTTGATCACCCTTAATAGGAAGTCAATTACAGATGTCTGTTTCTGGTACTGTTAGGGTGTGTTCTGGCACCATCTGGTGTCCAAGTGAGTTATTACACATGTTACTTTTATTTACATCCGGTGATCTTACATTTAGGTGATTTATAATTGTTTTCATGAAAATTGGAATGCTTAAAATGTTTATTGTTTCTTCAATGTTGAATTACGGAGATCAGGATATTTTTTAGTAATACACTGTTGCTTGTGTTTGAGGTGATGTACTATGTAATGTAAAATGTATTATTCGTTTGTATTAATATAGACCTATTCATATTTATACTGTGAATAACATACAAACTGTTCTGCTTAGCTATGTCAGATGTTATTCCTGTAATGTATACCAATGATGTATATTTTGTCATTTGTTTTATTATAGTTTTACAAAATACAAAAAAACAATACAAATACAAAAGAGACTTTAAAGAATGTAAAAAAAAATATATATATACAAGCTTCAAGTTTCTATCGGACAGCGTTAGCCATCCATCTAGGCTGATATCGGAACATTGGATTTGAGGACATAATGCTAACCATGGTTTTACAAGGACTGTGCTTTCATTCATAAAACCCTTGTTTTGTTCTGGCTGCTCTGTGTTACAGGGACATTTCGACTCAAGTACATCCCTCGGCCTGACAGTCAGGACTCTGGGGAATGACACGCACACAGTCCCTCATCCTTTCCAACCGTGCATCCGAACCTACCTACAGAGACTAGATCTTCTATTGGCCTGGGCTCTTTACCCCCCCTCCTGTTGGAGAGATTGGGAATTTCAAAGTATTTTACTCACTTTACCTACCCATTCCAAATCTTCTTCATCACCTCCATATCATAGAGACATGGCATCATGGATATACTTGAGAGCTGGAGAAGGGGAGGGTAACTCTATGCCCGTCTGTCATCCTATATGGTAACCACGCATACAAGAGTGATTTGTCGATTCACATCAGAGGTGTGATGGGGAGGCGGGAACTAATCTCATAAATGAATATGAGGAAGGGCTATATTCTGTGTTCTCTGTCTCCCTCTTTCATTTCAACTTACACTTCAAGCTGCCCCAAAGCAGGAATACAGCAGAGAGAGCAGTTGGTTATCAGCTCTGGAGACCCGGGTTCAACACTGTTCAGCCCTCAGACTTCTGGTACCAAACATTATGGACTATACCTGCTGTATCAGCATAAACTCCTTTAGGGCACTTTTTTGGTACGGACCTTATTTGTTGTATGCATCAGTAACAAATACCTTTTTTAGTCGATTTTAGAAATGAATTACAAATTTGGAAATTAATTACAAATTTGGAAAAGCCAATTCTATGTCTAATGTTATTGCTATTGGATCATACATTTGCTTACCATTTTAAACTGAAGATCTAGAATACCTATTGAGGATATTGACAAGGATAGTTTGTGAATATGCCAGGATGGCTAGAATGGAACCAAAGATCATTACATCAAAATATGAAGAATAAAACAAAAGATTTATTCAGAAAGCAAATACATTGGTTTTTACTAAGGGGAAGTAAAAATGTATTTTCATATTTTCATAATAAGAAGTTATTAGTACATGTTGCCAGTTGACCGCCTCAATGTATTGTTTTTTTTTTTAAAGCTTGAGTAGTTGAGTTTTCACATCCTTTGTCATCATAGCCAAGATTATGTGTGTTTATTTTGTCATGTTTATGTCAATATCTGAAATGGGTATTTTGACTGGTTTCTGACTAACTAGTAGTATGGTTCAATGTATTGGTGAGTGAAAAATGTTGGTACATTGATTATCTCAAACAAACAGCTCTGCGGTTGCATTGTTTAATAGCATATTTCCGTGTGTGTGTGTGTGTGTGTGCCTGCGCGCGTGTGCGCGTATATGTGTTTTGTAATACACAAGTTGTCCGGCAGGGCCCGACAACTTTAAGACACAAGGACAGCTGGTCCTGCAGATGTTGTCATGCACCCCTGGAGGGCGCTGTACATATGGGTAGTCTATTTAAAACAACAGGTTTCAAATCTGTGTAACTAATTGCATGTCATGTTCACATATTTTGTCATTTTTCTGGATTTTCTATGTAGTTTTGTGCTCTCAAATCTAAAAGTCGAGAAAAAATAAGTTTGTCTAAAAATGTTTTGTTCATTTTGTTCGCTGTCTAAAAGCAACTCCCACTTCCCTGCTCTTTTTTTAGGATCGTTCTTCACAATCCATGTTGTCTCAGATGCTAAATGCTAGAGGAAAACGATGGTGGTGCTATAATAAGCAAGTTTACATTTTGGCTAATAACTTCTGAACCATCAAGACAAATCCAACCATATAAAGCCACGTCCATTTCAGCTTAGACCAGATTTTCTGCCGTTTAGAATTTTGTGAAAAACACAAATCTAAAAGTTAGTTTCCACTGGCTCTATAGTACTCTGTATTTTTGTAATGCGTATTGATCGCTGCTGGGCAATGAGAACTTCTGGTGTTCACTTTTCCTCAGATAAAGATTCATATTTTAATGTATTCCGGCTTTTGATATGAATAAACGTTGCTATGACAATGTGTGTGTTCGTGTTCGTGGTTAACTCCAGGAGGTCTTAAGGTGAATTGTCAGGTGCAACGGGAAGGGAACCTTCGCTGTACGACACAACAAGTGTTGAGAATGATGTTCTCACACAGCTTCAGTCATCATGGCTCCTCGTGGAGCAAGGAGGAGGACATCTATACGACCTAAATGAACATCATTGGTTCCAAAATAAGATTTTTGTATGTGACATTTTGAACGATAATGGTCATTTCCTACAGTATGGTCTTTTTTGTAGAAAACGTTCAGTAAACTGTTAATCTTTTGCATGTCACAAAAATAGAAAAGTAAATACTTTAAATGAGGAAAAAAGGCACCAACTAAATTGAATGGGATTCTTTTCCTCCGGAACCTTTGCTCACCTTGCAACGCTGTAGCTGCAGCGTTCCTCCGTTGCCATGAGAAACGGAAACAAGTGTGCGTCAGCGGAAGTGAAGTGTAGCGGTCTGATAGCGCATAGCAGTCATTGTCAGTAGCAGTAGTGTACTGATTTCCTTGACTGCAAAATGCCGGACTTAGCGGTAGAAAATGTTGTTGTCCATCCTTTGGTCTTGCTCAGCGTGGTTGACCACTTTAACAGGTAAGTCTATGAATACACTGATCATTAAGTCATCTTTCTTTACGTTGGACTCTGCTAACGTTCATGTCGAGCTATATGCTAAGCTATAGCTAGCTGTGCTGAGTCAGAACCGCATTGACATCGTACTAACAATACGGGATAGGCTAGCTAGCTAGCTAGCTAAGTTTGTAGCTTTGACAAGTTTGACAAAAATCAATGAATGAATCTCGTAACAACGGCAAGGCCAATTGACATCTATTACAATAACAACGATCGGGAGTATTATCCATATGTTCACAGTTTAAATCTCGTTTTATCTGTTGTGTGTATACAGAATAGGGAAGGTTGGCAACCAGAAGCGAGTGGTTGGAGTTCTGCTAGGATCCTGGCATAAGAAGATTCTTGATGTGTCAAACAGTTTCGCAGGTGAGTGTGATCATGACAGCAGCGTGCTTTATTGCACAAGTGTTGTAGGTGTTAACACAATGTTTTTTCACGTGTTACCCTTGCCGGACGAACGACGAAATATTAATTTCAATGCTGGTGGTCTTTAGACGCTCGTTTATCCTGCCTGGTTGTCATCTCATTGCAGTTTATGACTTTTTACGGTTTAATTAAGTTAGGACGTTGCTACAGGGGGCATCCAATGAGTGCCAGAATGCTTTCAGATAGTTATCAACAACGATGCAGAAGTGAAAATACACACACCCACAAAATAATGTCAGCTATGTTCTGAGCTACGTCATGCATTGTTCAGTTTGTGTGCTTCCACTGATAAATACCCATTCTAACATACATTCATAACATACAGACACGCACACATACACAGACGTGTTTAACCTTGAAACTTTGGGTTGATCTATTTTTGTTATGGACAGTTCCATTTGATGAGGATGACAAGGATGATTCTGTCTGGTTCTTGGACCACGACTACTTGGAGAACATGTATGGCATGTTTAAAAAAGTTAACGGTAGGTCACTATCTACCTATTAGTTTATTTCTGTACGTCCAATTGTACTTCATATATTTTTGTACATATGTTTCTATATATTTGTGTTACTTTCTATGCATTGTACATCTGTCATAACTACCCATTAGGGATGAATGAAGTCCTATCTTATCTTTACCTTATGGTCTTATGTCCCTTTTCACAGCCAGAGAAAGAATAGTCGGATGGTACCACACAGGGCCCAAACTCCATAAGAATGACATCGCCATTAATGAACTCATCAAGCAGTACTGCACAAACTCAGTGGGTTTATTTTGTGTGTGTGTGCGTGTGTGTGTGTGTGTGTGTGTGTGTGTGTTAGAGCTGGTCCATCTTGGGTTTTTGGGTCAAGATTGAGATTGTGATTATAAAGACGGTTATTCATTGATATTATGGGAAAGTAATGATTTTAATGTCAATTTTGGCACACAATGCTTCAATATCTCTGAAACGAGTAAATACTAATTTGGTACAAAAAACAAGCAAGCAAACAAACACAAAATGGTCAGTCGGTCAGAGTTGGAGTCACTACTGTAATTGTTTGTGTCCATTTTCTGGTATTGGTGATCATGGGAAGACCAGATCATGATCAGAATTTGATTGATCAACGTGTGTTTCTGCGCGTGTGTGTCAGTTATGGATTTATCCCCTCTTGTGACTTACCAACTCATTTATAGCCCCAGTCCTACTTCATTAACCTGGATTTTATTTAATTATTATTAGCCTATTATCGGTCTGTTCTAGGACTGCCACGATTAGTCAACTTAATCCATGACGTGTATATAATTAACTTACTAATGTGAGAACATTAGTACGTATCACTAATGTGAAAAGACTGTCTTATGGGCTCTATTAAACCCCTTTCTGTTGGTGAATGCATGGCTCATATTTTTCCAATTCTATATTTTTTTAGGTATTGGTGATCATCGACGTGAAGCCAAAAGACCTCGGCCTTCCTACCGAAGCCTACATCTCTGTGGAAGAGATACATGATGTAGGTGATCCCATTAGCGATCCACAGCAGGCAGCGTACCTGACCTATATACATGTATAGACTAGATTTCGTTTGTCTTTTTTATTCTACATGTTTCATATTTGTTTCACCTCGCCAGGACGGGACCCCGACATCCAAGACGTTTGAACACGTCACCAGCGAGATTGGAGCCGAGGAGGCAGAGGAAGTGGGTGTAGAGCACCTGCTCAGGTATATAAGCCACCCTACATGCTGTAAACACCACTGCACTTCATGTTGGGCAATCTCACACTTCCACTTTACCACTTTTGGCCATACTGTTCACACTGGTGTTGTTGTTCTACTCTTATGACTTACAGCATAGGAAGTGGTGTGCATAGAGTTCGCCGCTTAGCACAGCAAACACACCTGTTGGTTGCTAGACGACCAGAATAGCATTGATTTCAAGCTATCAACTTTTGTGTTGTTTAAGTGGAAACAATCAGGAGTTCAGCTGATTGATCTGTTACACAGCACACCTGTTTTCATTAACTAGCGGTTGCAACCATTCAGTAATTGTGTTGCTGTGAATAATTGCCAATTACAAAGGTTATAATTGATTGGGGCCAAAACATCTGTCATTTTAATAATATATAATTCTATATATTTTGGGGCTTAATAATTCAAATTGAGTTGTTAAGATTCACCACTACTACTACACAATTCTTTTAGTAGCCAGCCAGGTGAAAAATGTAGCCAGCTAAAGGATTTTGGGGTCATTAGAAATGTTTTCGCTAATAATTAGTACTTTTTTGTGCGTTGAAGAAAGCATGACAATGAAAACAACACAAAGGAGCAGTTTATTTCAAGCCAGTAGTCGTCTAATTAGCTGGCTGCCGGTGTTTATGGAACACCCCGGTTTACACGGCAGACCCTTCCTTTTCGCCACAACTACAACGTTGCTTTTGCTAAGCTGTGCAGTGGAAGAGGCGACACGTCCTCATCAACGGGCTTTTGATGTGTCCACAGAGATATCAAGGACACCACAGTGGGCACTCTGTCACAGCGTATCACCAACCAGGTGCATGGCCTGAAGGGACTCAACTCCAAGCTGCTGGACATTCGGTCTTACCTGGAGAGAGTGGTGGCTGGGAAGCTGCCCATCAACCACCAGATCATCTACCAGCTACAAGACGTCTTCAATCTCCTTCCAGATGTTAATCTCCTGGTAAGATGCTGTTGGTGTTCACACACAGGTGTGCCTTGAACTCTCAGGTGTTCAAGGCTGATGTTCAAATTGTTTTGCTATGGCAACATCCAAATCGTTTTATTAGTCCTAATGAAATAATAATCAATTTCATTGCCTAAACTAGTGTTTCTCAGTGGGTTGGGGGGCCATTAAAGAGTTAAAAGGGGCATTCACTCATAAAATTCTACTTGAACATAAAATGTATTTTAAAACAATCCTTTGGTTTGACTTTTTTTGGGTTGGGTGATGTACTGCCAAAGTTCACCCGGAGGGGGCGCTGATGTTTAAAAAAAGTTTGTAGAACTCTGACGTAAGACGTAAACCGTTCACCTGTGTCAACCCCGTCTGCTACCTGTGAAAATATATTTGGTTAATTTGTAATATTCCCTTTAGCGGCCTCTAGTGGCTTGAGTCGTATTGTGCTGCATTTTTTTCAATGGAGTAAGCGGCTGCAGTAATGTTCCATTAGTAATGTGTTAGTAATGTGTGACGGTTTAAATATCATTGAATAAAAAACCGCATGAAAAGTATTTAGCTTTTCATGGTCTGTCCCGTGGCTGTTCTCCACCCATCCAGCCTACAGTCACATCCAGTCATTATGTCCTAATGTCTCTCGTACAGGAGTTCACCAAGGCCTTCTACCTGAAGACCAATGACCAGATGCTGGTGGTCTACCTGGCCTCCCTCATCCGCTCTGTGGTGGCGCTGCACAATCTGATCAACAACAAGATCTCCAACCGCGACGCCGAGAGGAAGGAGGGCCAGGAGAAGGAGGAGGGCAAGAAGGAGAAGAAGGAGGACAAGGAGAAGAAAGACGACAAGGAGAAGGCCGACGCCTCCAGTAAAGATGAGAAGAGGAAAAAGTGATTTTGTTGTTGTTGTTGTTGTTGTTTTTGTACGGCGGCATCTCAAATCCTCAGCTCTTCACGTGCGCTGGCCGCTACTCTCCTCCTTCACGGGCCACGTCTGCATCTGCACATGTGGTTCTTGAAACAGAAGTAGCGCTCTATATGAGGAACGGTGTCATTTGAGATTCTGGCCCGAGGTCACGAACTGCGCTCACAGGACTGTTATCGTACGGAAGATGAGCCGAGATGGGTCTGGTGTCTTTTGCTATGAAATCATATTCATTCGGTTTGCATAGTTGGCTCTTACTCTTGTAAAGCACCTCTGTTGTTTTTGTAAGATGGAAATTTTTTTGTCTGTATCACTATATAAATTCAACCTATTAAAAGTTTTTTGTTTCCAGTTAACATGGTTTTTTTTTTCTTCTTCGTGTCTGCTTTTTCACACTTGGATGTTGTTATTCCGAATTAGTAGAAGTAATTGTGTGGTTGTAGGGCTATCCCTGTCTTGGTTGATTTAAAAACCATGATCACTGTCACGGTCGGTACACTACATCGAGCGAGTGTGTGCTACATTGGCGCAGTATGAGGTCACAGTTGTCAAGATGACAAAATTAGAAACGGGACCCGTCCATTGCCAAGTTCAACTAACATGGCCCAAGTAATACCAACTACAATATTGAGACGAATACTTGCCGTTGTTGTAATTGCAATATATAGCTATATATTTGATACTTGGCGTATCACGCGTATAAACTGAATCTCGTATTGCAGAAATTGTTAACGGCATCGCCGTTTAAAATAGCGACCGCTAAATGGGATTACCCGGCGAGTGAAGGGGATTTTGACGCAACGGGTTAAATCTCTGCAGAGAGAGCATCGCTACGTAGCCCAACGCCGTCCAGTAAGCTGCCCGGAAGAGCACGTCAAGTAAACAAACGCTCTTGTCTAGAGGGACTTTATTATGGCTGCTCGAACACCGCTGTGACTACACGGGCGAGCGGTAACATGGCTTCCTACCTGCAGGTAAGGATGACACTGGCTTGTTGTTCGCCGACTATGGTCAATTATATACGCCGTTAGATAATACGTGAAGTTGTCATTGTGTCGTTTCCGATTTTAACGTGATACACGTGGTTTTGATGTGGATTTTAAAACCCCAGCCAATGTTATAGTGTCGGCTGTGAGGGAGAGGGATGCTTGCTTGTTTTCTCTTTTCATACAATTGAAGACATCACACGTGTCTTGCAGATTGCTGATGACGAAAAGGGCCACGACCTGGAGCTCTTCTGTGTGCCTAAACATTATGAAAACGATCTAGAGAGGGTCGTCATCCCCCATGGGCTAATAATGGACAGGTGACGCCGATGTTTCAATGGAGTTGCATCATTCGTTTGATATGATTATGAAACACTTTAAAATGCGCCACGCATGAAACGTGCGATTAATTAATTTAATTAGCCTTACCTAGTTTACATGGTTGTCTTTTCTGAACACTTCTGGACACACCCACAAACTAGACATTTGTTTAACAAATGTCTTGTTTATGTGCAGCATGTGAGTGTGAGTTAGGAAGCAGCAAACTTGCAATGAAAAATCATGGGCTGCTTCTCGGCACAATACATACAATGCAATGTCAATGGCGAGGGTTGTTTCCTATTGATTACGTTTCATTTTAACTACACACTCCGTGTGATGCGTCAACTTTCCCTTTCAGGACAGAACGTCTGGCCCGGGACATAATCAGTGACATGGGGGGGCATCACATCGTGGCGCTGTGTGTTCTCAAGGGGGGATACAAGTTCTTTGCGGACCTGCTGGACTACATCAAAGTGCTGAATCAGAATAGCGATAAATCTGTCCCGCTGACTGTGGATTTCATTAGACTGAAAAGCTACAGTGTAAGCACACGCTCCTTTTTTTTTATTCCTAAGGAGGAGAGCATAGTCATTTAATTGATTGTGAAATACACGATGACGGTGTTAAATAACTGCAACTGCACATATTGTTAAGTGAATGGACCAGAATGAATAGGGCGAGGGATTTGATAGTAATTCATGACGTCATGATTTGTGTACGCTTCCTCAGAATGATAAATCTACCAACAGCGTCAAAGTGATTGGAGGGGATGACCTGTCCAGCCTGACGGGCAAGGTTCTGTATGGATATGTCTGAATATTAATATATTAATAATATACAAAAACATCTACAATCATTTGCCATTTTCCTCTCTAAATAACTATCTCTTGCCGTTTCTACAGAATGTGTTGATAGTTGAGGTAAGACTTCAATTTCTGAGCATTTTCATGCCTTTACTTAAACGTTAATGCTAGTACAAGTACCAAGAATGTACAGGCCGTGACTACATGATTACACTTTCAGTTCTGTTCTGTGTAAATGACTACAAAGGCTAGTGGGCTTGGGCTTGGGCCTAACCCAAAATCTCATATGTGTATCCACTGTTATTTACTCATTCTTCTGTCTCTCGCGTTCTCGTAGGACATCGTAGAAACGGGGAGGACGATGCAGACACTGCTGTCCCTCCTGAGTGAATGTAATCCTAAAATGGTTAAAGTTGTGAGGTGAGAGAGCCATTGCGCGCCAGGAAGTGGAAGCATAGATTCCCAGTGTATCCATGTCTGTGTAGATGGGGAGTGTAGGTCTATGGGGCTCTTAGCTAATGCACTCCCTCCACTTAAGAGCTGTATTTAGACCCTGCAATGAGAGAGAGGGAGGGAGGTGCTTACCAGTTAATCTCGTCCTATTAACTAAAGTGTGGAGGCGGAGACTATTTCTCTAACCCGCAGCGGGATTGGTTGACTTTGGATGACATTTGTTCATGTTATGGGTTATTTCAGACCTTCTTCTTCTTAGATCCTCTAGTTTAGATATCTCATTATCTGCATGGTGTCTTTTCCTTTCTGGTTTATTTTAGATTACAACCTGTTTCATGAAATGCTTAATGGTTAAAGTGAAAATGTGTACGATTTCTGCCTCTATTGGTTGCTAGCATTTACTCTGCAGAATTTAAAACAACAACATTGCAACCGCTTATTGTCTAAACGTGGCCCCTCCCACCTGCTGCGGTTGCCAGCACTAACTCGATAGCAACCAGCAGCCAAAGCCAACACGCTAGAGTCTCGTCAAGTTCTTAATATCTGTCCACCTCTCAAATTCACCAATATTCATCCTGGTTTTACCAGTCAGTTTTACTGTTGTCGTTTGCTTACTTAGAAATGCCCGAGGTAGTTTTACAGCTGAAGGCACTGGGCGTGTAGTTGGCTCTGCCAAAGCAAGAGCACAACAAACAAACACAGTATTCAAACCCTGCCAGGAGACCGGGTTTGAATACTGTGAAATTGAAACTTTTTCCATTTAGCTCTGTTGACTCCCATACAACTTTTTCCATTTCTAAGGTCCAGACGTGACACATGAGGTGGGCGTGACTTAGCCACTGCCTTGCAGCACTCACCTAATTAGAGTAATTGTAACAACAAAACTTTTAATTGATCACCAATCGTATGTAGCCAATAAGTACTACACTGTCCCCCACACTCATATTCCACTCTGCCATGATATCTATAGCTTTTTCAATGCATCTTATTTCACACGTCTACTCACAAGTGTTGTCTGTCTAGTGAACAATAGACATATAATACAGTTGAGTACGACATTATAGCTTTGTAGGCTCTGCGACTTGTTTTAATTTGTTCCTGGACAGCACTGGACGGTCTCTGGCGTGGAAGCCAATTGTTTACCTGACATTCGCTAGAAAGTCGATACTTGAAAAGACTTGTCGTGCTTGGTTAGTTTAATTGAACCAAGAATTACACCGGTGGTGTCGTTTTTGTCCTAAATCGGATTTGTTGTGAACTGTTTGTCTCTGTCTGTTTAATGGCTGCTCTACAAACAAAGTCTTCTAGTGAAGAGGACCCCAAGGAGTTCAGGGTACAGGCCAGACTGTGAGTAACTCTCATTGATTTTGATCTCTCAAGTCTTTAAACATTATTCTGTGGATCACATTATTGACTCCTCATACTATTTTCCTGCCTACAATTCAGGATTTTGCAATATGACCTTGTGTATTATTCATTATGTTTTAGCTTGTTTACAGCTTGTATATTTATATCCAAATGTATACATTTGTATATGTATATCCAAATGTATACATTTGATGCGTGACTGTCACATGCCTAGGACATTCGTTCACTCAGTCCATGCAGTTATGTAATGCTTTTAGGTTGAAAGCCCATAATCTCTTTAAGATTGTCTTGCTGTGACATCTGTTACCGTATAAACATGTCTTTGGCACCTAAGTACTAGTTGAATTCAAACAGTAAAAGAGCAATGTCTGATTACACTAGATAACATAACGTTGGTTTATGTATGCTCCATGTTCCTCCAGTGATCAATGACAAATTATAGTCGATTTGTTCCTTTAAAAAACAATTTGTATTGCAATGTTCTGTTGTCAGTGTGACTCCTGTGTTTGCTTGTCTCACGCTGTGAGTTGTGTGTTTTTCAGACATTGGCTTTGAGGTGCCTGATGATTTTTTGGTGGGCTATGCGCTGGACTACAACGAATACTTCCGAGATCTCAGTGTGAGTGTGCTGGAGAAAATGGGCATTTGGGTCATAAAACGGGGGAGGAATATATTTTAAATTCATGTAATACTATATTTTCTCCTCAATGTTGCCACATAATGCATATGCAAACCTCCACACTCAATAACAACTGCAAAAAACAGTAGCACTGTGAGGGCAAGATCACATCATTTTCAACTTTGTGTGTAAAATAAATCGTTTGTCGTATTTTTCCTTGACATATTGTGGCAAAAAATACTCAACGTTGAAGTTATATGAAGTTATACGCTATAGGCTATTTACTGACCAGGGATGTCATTTATGGACCATGTAACTTAAATCAAATGAAGCACCCAAACTACCTATAGCCCAGTGAAACATTAAACCATTTGTCCGATCTGAGTGAAGAGGTAAATGCTGCTCACTGGGATTGCTGCCCATACTGAACTGGTTTATGATCATGTGGTCCATATCAATGGAGAGCTTGCTCCATGTTGAGATCTGCTATGCCAGAGAGTCTCTTTTGTTCTCGTGTTCGTCTTGAGCTGTGCGTATTACAATTAGGCCCTATAGATGTCCTCCTCCTAGTTCCTAGAGCCATGATGAGCGAAGCTGTGTGAGAACAATATTTTCTAGTATGACTTGAGCAAGTGTGTGATTTTGTGTTCCCTTACCGTTGCCTCTGACGTTTCAACTTAACACCTCCTGGTGTACACACACACACACACACACACACACCTGGTTGTCTATACATAAAGAATGCATTCGTGGTTACATGGGTATCATCTCTTGTCCACTTCTGAATGTTTTCTCAATGTGTTTCCTTGTTGTGTCACAGCACATCTGTGTGTTGAACGAGGAGGCGAAGGAGAAGTACAAAGTCGCGTAGAAAGTGTTTTGGTGTTTAGTCACCAGATGGAGAACACCAACGGCTACATCTCAGGACCATCTGTAGACTCACTGAAGGATCTACCTAAGGATGTACATTATAAATATCCTGGATCTTTGTTAAGTTATCTATTTATGTGCACTGTCAGAATATTGGTTTTATTCTAAAAGATTGTAAACAAAATATTCTTTTTTCTTGTATTTTCCTGAATGAATACCTGTAACTATAAATATCCAGTCAAATGCAAATGTGTTAATCCTGTTTTCAAATTTCAGGTTTACTCTCATATGACTGACACAGAATGTACTGTAAAATATTGTACTTATGTTATGATCATGGACATGCTTGCAGAAATACAACTCTTAAAACAGTAAAGCACTGTCCATCATTTCAAAATGGCCTCAAGAGGGGTGGGAGTTCTTTCTCTGTGCGAGGTGGGGGTCCCTGGCTGCAAATATGCATAGCCAGAAAAAACACTGTAGGTTGGCCTCAGCATAATTGGGTGTGCGAGGTTTTTGTTGTCATTTGTTTTTAACTTCCAGTTTTTCAAAATGTCAACAGCCACAGCTGCCCATTATAACCCAGAGCGTGAGCAAATGTGCTAAAATTGCATGAAACATTGCATTGTGAACAGGCTACACTGATATGGCTGGCCACTTGGTCAACCTGAGGTCAACAGCTGATTTTGTCCATGTATTTTATTTCAATTTCATAGATTTTTGTGCTCATACCATACATCTCCAGATGTATTACTCAATCTCTATTGTACCTGCTGTTCCTATTGTCGTAAACTAGTGAACCCTGGAGGGCAGCCAGAACCGTCACCCTATTTATGCTACTAAGGAGCGGAGACACAAGGTGACCCCCTACGCATGAACATGTGCCAAAAAGAGCTTTGCAGTGGCGCATGAGGATACAGCATTAGCATTACGGGCACAGCAGTGTACATATACAGCGTACATATACAGCCTTAGAACTACATGGTTACTTCAGTCTTTTGAAGACCTGAGATCACAAAGTCTTCAAAAGCAGTGGTTCACAAGCAGTGAACCAGACATTGAGAGAATGTCCGGTTCACTGCTTGAATAGCTGCAGACAGAGCCATGGCCAACAGGTGTGGCCCAATCTCCGTAATTGCAGCCCGAGGTCCTGAAACCCTCTTGCCACTAGAGGTCGCCAAGGTGGCCATCACACTTGATCCTGTCAGAGCCTATATGAAACCTAGAAAAAACCTTTCACTTCCCGTCTCTCCAAAAAGCTAACAAAAAACAAAGCATCCTACGTGCTCGCACGGTGCATTTGCCACATGCGTTTATGTACCACGTTTCTTTAGATGTGTCATTATCAGGTGTAAGAGTGGTAAGCTGCAGTGCTTAGCTTTTTAGTTTTTGACAGAAAGGGGTCCGATGGATAGGGCTCAGTGTAATGTAGTAGACGTTTTTTATTACTCTCATCCCGCACAGTAGCGTTAACAATCTGAAAAGGGCTAAACCTTCAGAAACGTTACTACATGCTAGCCCACTGCAAATACAAATTGCAGCCTTGAAAAAGGTTTTTAACATTTGATTTAAAGGCGTATGTGTTTCTGATACATGCAAACGGTTCAACAACCATAGTTCAAATTTGATTTTGAACGGAACTTACACGTTTATTTTTACGTCATATACGTAATGACGTCATCGCGCCTTTTAGCGACAAACCAACCTACCTGCAACAACAACAACAAGACACGTAGATGTGTCATAGTTTATGACACATCCACGTTTTTGCTGCCATTGTAGCTTTTACTATTTTGAATGATCTTTGGCTGACAGCCAGGCATCATGGACATAAAAAAACAAGTCATTGCCAATTTGAAGCGTCAAGTAGGAAGCAGATTATCAGAAGCACCGGTCCGTCCAAAAGCCTCCGTTCTGATACCGCTGTTTCTAAAACATGGAGAGTTGTATGTACTGTTGACCCTTCGGTCAAACCAGGTAATTAGAAAGTCAACGAACTGAATCCGTAGGCCTAAACAATCTCATATTTAGCTTTGTGACTCTTTCACGCCTGATCCAGTGAATTGTGCTGCAGTTGAGGACCAATGCTGGCGAGGTGTGTTTCCCCGGTGGGAAGAGCGAGCCTCACGATGAAGATGAGATCTCCACAGCCCTGAGAGAGGCAGAAGAGGAGATCGGCATACCCCCTGACCAAGTCGAAGTAGTCTGCAGACTGCCATATCCTATAGTTAGCAAGGTAGTGTTATTCTGATTCGTACTTCATAGCGTTATGTTTCTTCCGTACC
>OMKP01078626.1:1599-13834 GCA_900302375.1 Bathygadus melanobranchus
GGGGGGGGGGGGGGGGTTAACTCACCCAAGAGTACTCAGGAGGGGTAGCTCCATGTACGGAACATCAGCCACGGCTTTCGTCGTCGTGTCTGTCGCTGCTGGCTCTCTGTCTACCTAAAATGGGATTAGGGATGGGAATTATCTGCTTTTTCAGAGGAGCGTTTTTTGGCAGCCTTACTCCTGGAGGATTGGGGATTCGGCCATATTTAACCAGCAGTCGGATCATGATGACAGAGGACTGCTACACAGCGTTCATGAGGTGTGTGGGGTCGAGGAGGTACAGTATGCACAAGCTGCTACCTGGATTTCTGCCTTCTGGAGGACGGTTGGCGCCAACAGGAAGAGCTGGTCAGGGGGCTCGCTCTTTGCTTCTGGCTGGAGCACAGTCAACGCTAGCTCCAATTTAGCTAAACGAAAGAAAGACCTATGTTTATGAATGTGGAGGTTAAACCTTAAACATTCAGGCCATCTTGACATGTTACATGAATAGTCAGTTGGAGTTTCACAATGAGGGACAAGATAGTCTAGTGGTTGGGGTTCAAATCCCAATGCCCACAGTCTACCTGCAAGCATCCTTGAGCAAGATGCCCCTAACCTATACCTGCTCTTTGAATTTGCTCAAGGGAATCTCTACTATACTAACATTACCATTGGGTCCGTGGAGCAGGATGACGCTGGAGCGGGCGGTGAGACAGGCCAGCGGCTCGTGGCTCTGAGAGTGCAGCCAATCAAGGAAGGCCGTCTGGATCGCATCATCGCTCTCCTCGGGCTGAAGGGAACAACGTGGTGAAGTGAAGACGGCCAACAGGCAGACACTAAAATGAAACCAGAGGGGAGCGACCGCTTGCCCTCCAGTGCCTTTGAGAGGTTCTCTCTCTTACCAGTGGTTCTAAAGGCTGCAGACGGACACCGGAGGCCAATTTGACGGTCGATTCCACCGGCTGAATTCGCACCATTGAGTGGGGAGCGATTTTCAAGCTTGTTGCCAAGTGCTGCGTAATCTGCAGAGAGCCCATAAAATACACAATATGTTTTATGCAGTGTATATATTTCACTTAGGTACTTCTCTTTATTTCCACATTAAATATGAAATATGCCAGAGTGCACCACATTTTCTCTCTACTTTTAGGTCTTTTCTGGTGATCAGCACCTCACTACAACCCCTCAGTGTGTGGTACTTTCCCAGTTATATATGATGTGCTACGGCTGCCAACAAGCTCTGAGCTAGAGGAAAAGCAGTGGGAGCTAGAACGAGCCAGATTGGGCATGAAGATGGGGACACTCACCCAGACTCTCCCAGAATGGATCTCTCCACAGTTCCGATTGTCCTGCAGCTCCTCCACATGGTGGCACACCACGCGCACCACCGCCACCTCCTTCCCTTCCTCCTCCTGCTCCTGCTGCTCCTTCACCACCTCCTGTCCAACCTTCAGTGCACCTGCGTTCTTCTTGGTCTCCGCCGCTCTCTTGGATGCGTCCCTGGCCTCCTTGGGTGAGGGGATCTTGGACAGCAGGCCGTACGTGACGGCTGACTGGGACAGGACGGAGTCGTCTATGGTCTCGTTCCAGGGAAACAGATGGACAACGGCGGCCGCGCCGGGGTTAATGGTGCAGAGGGCGTTGGGGGGCTGATGGCACACTCTGTGGACCGAGGCGGTGAGTAGCGCGGGGAGGTCCGGAACGGAGGGCATCATCTCCTTCGCAGGATCCTGAGCGCCAGTGAAAAGGTAGCGCACGAGGCCCTTCAGGTTGGCGACGCCACCCCATTGCTGGGCCTGCGCGGGAGACGGATCGTTGCTTTCCCCCGGGTACTGGGGCGAATGTCGAGGGGGGTCGGAGGTCGAGTGCCTGTACGGAGGCGGGTACTTCTGGCTGGTTCCCGGCGGAGAATGGAGGAAGCTGGCGGTTCCAAGTCTGGTCTTCGGAGAGACGACTAGCTCTGTGAACTGCTCAAGACGGCCCTGAGGCACAGCTGGTGCAAGGGATGCTGTGGAGAGGAAAGTTTGCTCTGTGTCAAAATCTGGAATCTTTAATAAAAAAGGGACTACATCAAGGTAAAAACATGTTGTCAGTATGATTAGCAAGAGGGTATTTTAGTATTATAAGATTGCTTGCTCTGTATATTCGTGTTCAGCATCATACTCGTATGAGTGACAGACAGTCATTACTTTAATGATCAGTCAAAACTTGACGGGAGTGACGCTGACCGATTCTGATGTAGACGGCGGTGCGCTGGTCCACCCACACGGGGAACACGGCGTCCTTGAACACAACTCTAATCTGGTCCAACAGCTGTTGCTCCAGGGATGCACTGTGGAGCTCCTACCAAGTGTCAGCCAGCATGAAGCAACATTCATCAAAACACACATAGAGGAACCCAATAGGGCCACCCATGCCCCTCCGAGAGGTGTCCTGTTCTTCCAAGGAGACTGCCATGTTTTATTTGGCCTGGTTACTCTGTTACAGTGTGTTATTCACTTTATTTTACTGTCTAAACATTCAATTCAGTAAAAATAAGTGTATATATTATTTAAATACAGATTGAATTACATGATTGAATTATGTCTATTGATCAACTTGAGGAAATGTATCTATTTTTGTTTTAATCAATGGGGACATCTGTTGGACAGTTTGTTGGACGGGCCTCAGAAGAAACGTGTCAAAAGACTCACCAAGATCTCCCAGTCATCAGAAGACAGAGGCTCCACAAAAACCTGATGAACAGACGAGACCTGCTGGCATGGCCTCAGGAAGCCCTTGGGAAAACAACACACGTGACGATATGTACACATAAACAAAAGTGTCTGTAACACTAAAGTTATGAGAACCCCCTAACCTGCTCTCCCTCTTTCAGGCCCAGCTTCTCTCCCAGTTGGCGAGACAGTTCCACCCTATGCTCCTCAGGCTTTGATGAGCTCCTACCCCTGGTCCAGCTGAGGAACACTGGAGAGCCATGGGCCCAGGACAACTCCAAAGCCTGGTTCTAAAACACAAACTATGCATTAATTTAAATACGCTGTGGTAGGTGAATATATCAGAGTGTGCACACACACCCACCCACAGGCATAAAGAAACAAACAAACACACACACACCCACAGGCATAAACAAACACACACACACACACACTGAAAGTAATTGGAAGTCATACTCTTCTCTCACTAGCTGTTTAGGGATTAGAATGAAACAGTTTGAAATACTCAATCTAAAGTAAAGCAGGTTGTCGGTTGATAGGAGTGTGCTGCTTTGTGTTCCTAATACTTTGTCGCCACCAAGTGACGTTACAAGGAAACACTGCACACTGTGTACTTGCTTTTATATCGCTATATATATGAATATAACTTTTAAAAGCATAGCAATGTTGAAGACGTTCAGTTGAGCCTTCTTTGACATATCGCCTTTCAGTGCACAGTATTGTCATGAAATAAATACATTGTAACTGTCAGTACAATGAGTCCAACCTAATACATTATTGCGATAAGAAATATTCAGGTTTGATTAGAATTGTCAAAAGTATTGCAACTGCAATCCCCTTGCAGTTATGGATTTGATGGAAGTGGACGTGAAGGTGGCAGTAGCTCAGAGGGTAGAGCGGTTTCCATCCATATGGTTCGATCCCTGGCTCCGTCTAGCTAATTGTCGAGGTGTCCCTCAGCAAGACACCTAACCCTAACTGCTCCCGACGAGCTGGTTGTTACCTTGCATGGTTGACACCGCTGTCGGTGTATGAATGGGTGAATGTGAGGCAAATGTGAGGCTTTGGATAAAAAAAAGCGTCAATTTACCATTTAATGCAGACCATGAGGAAACTTGCCTGAAAATGCCATGTCTGTCACATTGCAACTACAACCACAGTATTTCCAAAGCGTTACGTTACTTCAGTAAACCTTATGGAAGGATGATTTGGGATTTACTCAAACTCTAGTCTGGACCGGAACCATATGGATGGAAATGCCATATGGATGGAAATGCCTGAAAATGCCATGTCTCTCACATTGCAACTACAACCACAGTATTTCCAAAGCGTTACGTTACTTCAGTAAACCTTATGGAAGGATGATTTGGGATTTACTCAAACTCTAGTCTGGACCGGAACCATATGGATGGACAGAATAAGTTATGAATACAGCTGTAAAAAAATAAATAAACAAGGCAAGCAGTAGAAAACAGTCGCAAACTCAAGTAAACAGACCAACCAGTTGTTGCCACAACACAAAAAAAGAAGGCAAGTATGTCATTAGTAGGTTAATATATGAACATGGCCAACATAGCGATGGACTGGCAGTTCATGTCTCAGAAGAAGCCTGTCAGTTTGACTCGCATGCTAACACACATGCTAACTTACCTCATGCAGGGAAAGATGTGATATCACATTTGAGGGAAGGTGAAGAAAGCAGTTTTTTGCGTTATTGAAAACCACGGTGACTGGCTGAATGCCTTGATTGACAAACATATTTTTAAATGACTCATAACCTGTTATTGGGACGCTAGCTTGTTCATAACTAATCACCAATTGATGCCAAGGTAAAGCTAAGCGAACGTTTTCTGAAGTTTCAAAGTAAAAGCCTCTAACCCATCTAGAAATCAACCGAGCACAGTAGCGTACGTACATGCAAAGCCCTTATTTTGAAAGCAAACATTGGGTCTTTTTTCACCAAACATGGCGGCACCTGTCAACAACCCGGATTGCTGGAGGACTCCTGAAATTTACAAACACCACGAACAAAGAAAAGTATGCATTTCTCGACCAAAGTATCGAGATGGTAGGAAAGCTAAAGCGGTAAAGGTAAGGACACTTGCTTAATCTAAACATGACAAACCGGGAATCCTGAAAGAGTCTGTATTACTTAACGGCTATCCAAGCACAAATAGCAACATAAAGATGAACTCACTTTTACAAATACAAATAATTTACATAGAATCTTAAAGAATACCAATACTGTCTATCGTCTGTCTTTAGTCGCCATGCTGTAGGCATGGTTTGTATTGTGTTTAGCAATAGCCGGTAGGGGAGCGATGCCACATATCCGTTTGCTACTGGACTGTAGCATATATACAGTGTTGATCACATTTCTGCCCAGGTTTACACCATAAACTTAGAATCCCGTTACCTGATGGTCCAAGGCGTCCCAGCCATCGGAGTGATGCCCGAGCTGATCCAACGCTGCGCCCTGTACGGTGTCATTGAGGAGTACAGGCCACTGGACGAGTACCCTGCTGAAGAATTCACAGAGGTCTACCTCGTCAAGTTCCAGAGGCTCACCGGTGCAAGGTTAGGATGGTTATTTGTTTGTTACCTGCTGGGCCATACTGCTTTAACATCCAGACCTCATGAATGGTTATAGTAGTACAGGATTAACTGTTGTTGTTTCAGGGCTGCGAAGAGGCACCTAGATGAGAAGAGCTTCTTTGGGGGTGTGCTTCACGTGTGTTATGTTCCTGAATATGAGACAGTGGAAGACACCAGGCTGAAGTTACAAGACCGACGACGATACGTGAGCAGAACATGTCAAAATATTGGTAAATAAACATGTTATACCAATTCACATAGGTAGGCCTATGAGACCATTAAATAGCATACCATGTACACTATGTTCTATACATACTAAAATATATAAAATATAATAAGTTAATATTGATAAATGTATATATGGCATTATTTGGCATTATTGTTTCATAGCAAGAGAAAGGGAGCAGACAAAAGAGGCTAACAAGGAGCCCCCCACGCCACCCGCCCCGCAAACAGAAGAGGCCACCACTTCAACTGATGAAAAGTGTTCTGCTGGCGATTGTGCTCCCGACCATTCCGGCACCGGCCATAGCCTTGGCTTTCCGTTACTGCCGTTACCTCCTCGAGAAGACACTTGGTACAGACGCAACACAAACCAAGCCAGGCCGTCAGAGGACAGAATGGGGTCGCTACACGATGCAATCACTGAGACAGCACCGCGTGAAATACAGGGTACGAGCACGCGCGCCCAATGTCAAGACGCAGAGACGCGCGTGACTCCAAAACTAGCGTCCGCGGTGAGGTTTGTACCAAGGACCGCACACTTGGAGAACAGGAAGCGTAAGCCGGAGGAGCCACGTGACCCATTGTTGTTTTCTTATGAGGGTGTGGGGGGGGACTCTCCTCTCGTTGGTCCACAGCTACCAGAACCGCCCAAATTGGACATGGAGGATGAATCGCTGAACACAACAGTCCATCAGATCAGAAACACACTGAAACAGGTAGCCGCTCTTGAAGTAGTTGGTATTATTTGGATGAAGGAATGATGTGCATTGCATTTAACTATAGACTATAAACTGTATAATTATTCATTGGTCTCTTCTAGGTGGCTTCAGTTCCTGAAGACAAACCAGCAAAAGAGAAAAAGACTAAACCACGCCGCAGGATTTGAGGTCTACTTGTTTGACGGAGACTTTTATTGCCCATCCACACTTTCTGTAACAGAAAATATACACATTTTTGGAATATTTGTTTATTAAAACAAAAAATAAATCACATTTCGTATGAATTCTTCAGTGTTCCGACGGATCTTGAAAAGCTTGCTGCTCAAATACCAGTATACTCTGAAAATCAGAGAGGTATGAGGATTATGTCAAATGTTCTGTACATAGAAAACGAGCTTCCAAGGCATATTTTGTTTTATTGATACCTTGGCGTCAGGCAGACAGCTTCCAAAGGCTTCCAGAAGAAGGTTCTCCTCTTTTACTGCCTTCTCAAAGTCTGCGAGAGACAGCCTGCCGTCATGGTCGTGGTCCTGTGGGCAGGAACAAGTACAATTCATTAATCGGTTCTCGTGGTCCAGACATGTGCTTCGGACGTCTGCAGGACAAATTCATGTTTATTCTTTTTGATTAGGCAAAAAAAAGTTTGCTTATGAAGCACCCTTCTTACACAAAGGTCGTTCAGAACACCTTAGATATGCAGGAATCACAGAGACATTTAAAGATTCAATGAATGGCAATCACTTAAATGAGATGGAAAATAAAAGGGTTTTTTTCTTGATAAAAGTGTGGCCAGTCTAAACTTTGGGTTCAGACTAAGATCACAGTAGAATATCACCCATGCACACCATCTTCTTGACTGTGATCTCCACCAGGTCTTTGATGCCTTCATCGGGGTCTTCCTCCGTCAGCTGCCTGATCAGACTGTTCTTCAGCATGTGAAACATCTCCTCCCGGGAGATGTAGCCGTCACCGTTCAAGTCGTACACATCAAAGCAGTCTGGTCACAGAAACAAAGCGACTATTAGAGTTAATAGGTTATTACCTCGTTTCCTATCTTTGAACGTATGTTGGTGAATTACGTTTGATTTTTTCATCCAAGGTCCCACGAAGGAAAACTGACAGTCCCTCAGTCCACTCTTTGACGCTGACAAAGCTGTCGTTGTCCTTATCAAATGCCCGGAAAACTAGAAGGAAACATTAACTAACTATTGTAATATCTATCTCGGAACACAAAGGAACACATTCCAGTTATGTATTGTTGCTGTTCATGTTTAATTACACTTTGATAAGATTTCACAACGTGTACTACCTCCGTCCATCAGCATATCATCAGTCATCCCAAAGGTGTTATGCAGTATGTTTCTGAACTTCCCTCTGTCCAGGCCGTGTACAGATCTTCCTGACACCGTTTGGTCCCCCATGTGTCCATTGAAGAGCCGAATTAGGCACTCAACTTCGACTTTATTGACTGCGAAAATCATGTGACGTGTGTTTTTATACAGATATAAATACGTTTGCATACATGTCTATATGACGCTTGTAGCAGCAGATCAGCCAACTTTAGCTAGCTTAATAACGCATGGTTTACTCGTAGAGACTCCTTGTCCACGTATTTGTCAAATGAAACGATAAAAACCGGGTACTTACAGTGTTTTACTTGTTTGGACATAGTTTCTGCAAGGGTTTGTATTACTTTCTTATTCATTCATTCAAGACGTCTGTCATTAACCGGACAGCGGACTATCCGTGCGCACTGACGCCGTTGTCGTGCCGTCTCCATAGCAACCGGTCTACGCGGTGTGTGGATTGATCACAGATAACGGAATCACACTAATCAGCTAGCACCGAGTGGTCATGTAATAATAACATACAATCTACAATTTTAGCGGAATGAACAACCGCTAACAACGGACTCTGATGTTGTTATTAACGTAGGCTACGGTGCTTTTGTTTTATTCAACGCTTTGCCGTCTTCTTTTATATTATGAAATGTAATGTGGCCGGTATTTATGTGAGGTCAAACCTGAAAAGGGTGACTAAGCGCAATATAACGTAAAAGCACTAGAAGAGCATATTCTTTAGCAATAGGATATATTTCAAGATTCTCTGGTAAAATCCCTACATACGTCATCCAGAACTGTATCACACTGGTTTCATCTGCTAACCTTTATAGGAAAGGTTTTTATTTTAGGTTAAACTTGAATAATAATAATAGCAGAGGCATAATAACATATATTATTTGGATTCTACAGTAAACGTGGGGGTATAATACACCATCCAGAAATAGTCTATATTCAGGGCCGTTTCTTACTATACTGGGCGACAGTAGCTCAGGGGGTAGAGCGGTTGTCTGGCAACCGGAAGGTCGCTGGTTTGATCCCCCGGCTCCGCCTAGCTAATTGTCGAGGTGTCCCTGAGCAAGACACCTAACCCTAACTGCTCCCGATGAGCTGGTTGTTACCTTGCATGGTTAAAATAAACAAACACTATGCATGGTGAATGTGAGGCAAATGTAAAGCGCTTTGGATAAAAGCGCTATATAAATGCAGTCCATTTACCATTTATATGCGGCTCCATTAGCAGAGGGTGGGTTTAAATTGCTGGGGGTCAACTTAAGATGTTTGATTTGACTTTGAGATAACGGATCTATCCCAAGCATTTAATGTAAATGTTAAATGCATGCCACCTAAGAGTTTCACAACATGAATGGCGGCCGAAAAGACCAAGTGATCGCAAACGGCGGCTCACTTGACCGCAGTTTGGTTCGGTTAATCCTCAGATGGTTTATGAAACCAGTTGTGAGTTCGTGACTAGAGCAGGCTAAAACCTACTCACATGCCTCCGATCACGTTCCCCCATATATATATATATATATACACACACACACAGGCATATGTATTGACTTATGTAAATTAACTTAGTTAACTTACTCATTAACCCTTTCAAATTAAAATTAGCTAGTTAAAATCCTGCCCTCTTCCACGGTCCTGTTGTCAGCAGTCTCATGCCATCCTCATCTCTTTGTCCCTGTGTTGTGCTGTTCCCCTCCCCATATTGCTTTTAAACTCTGTAGGCCTACTGTCTCGTTTTCTTTTCTTTTTACCATGTTGTGCATCTCTCATTGCTTTTTATTTGTATCTCATTTTATATATCCTATGTCTTATTTAAATCCTGTAAGGTGACCTTGAGCGTGAACATGCAGCTTCTCATACAGGTATTTTGAAAGCATATGTACAGAAGTGTTTGCAAGGCTAGCAAATAGCATTTGGACAGAGCAAAGCATACATGTGCAACACTTGAAATGCAGATGAAGCTTAGACATATAATTACTGTAAATACCCGACTAATGCCCATAAGTATGTCTTTGTTAAAGAAGGAGTTAGAAAAACACAGAGACATAACTTGAAATGCAGACCCCTTGAGCTACAGAATAACTAAAGATGACTACTTGTAGTTCATTAGTAGTGTTTGTGTTTTACGAGCGAGAGATTCAATCGTTCCGTTGCATTATGTTAGTTCTTATTGGAAGAGAGGTGTCAATCCACTTCTGAGGGTTTTCCATCATGGCGTTCCAAACGGCAGTTTCTTGTTTTGTTGAGTCCATCCAGCTGACTTCTTCACCGTAGCTCTGACCTGTGACACACACACACACACACACACACTTTTATGTTAGTTTCATAAAAGTACATAAATAAATATGTCATTGTATTCCTATGTTTGTCTGCAGAAGTGCATAACCGTGTGTGTGTGTGTGTGTGTGTGCGTGCGAATTACCTCATTACTGCCACCACTTCCGATTGGCTGTATTTTTTCAAGCTACCTCTGTATGTACACCAGCATGTGGATCTCACTCACCGGTCCCAGGGCTCAGCCGAACTCCCCCCAGGAGGCGGGTCTTCAGACCCTCCCGCTGCCACACGGTCAGCTCGGCACAGGCCTCGCGCAGGTCGCTGGTGTGGAAGCCGTCGTACACCATGGTGTGGTTGTAGGAGGGGCTTATGGCGCGCCTCACCGCCCGCGTCTTCTGGCCGCTCTGGCGGCTGGCGTCCGGCAGGATGAAGCTGGGGGTAGCGTAGAGGGGATAGAGGAGCTGTATGTTGATTGGTTACGAGACACGAGGTCGAGGATTGATATGGGTTACTCTGACTCAGCCATGAGCCGGTGTTGATTGTTTGCTTTGGTTGCGCTAATGTACATATATTCATATTTGCACTGTAAAATAAACAAACACTATGAACTTCTGACCTACCTTTTGACAAAGGAGTCTACAGGGCCGCCTTTGATGGACAGAAGACCCTGAGCTTCTCGCAGCCAGATATGAAGCTCCCCTGTCAGAGGTAAACCCCCTCCTTTGCACACACACACACACACACGTAATTATTTTCTGCTATTTGTACTTGTGATAAGAGTTTGTTGGGGTGTGTAACATTTTGTGCTGCTTACTTGTACATACAACTGAAAGGTTATTCCATTTGTTTGCATCCACTAATATTTATGTCCGGTATAATCTTTTGTATTCATGTAGACATAAATGAAATAATTCTAATGTGTGTGTGCGTGTGAGCAAGTGTCTGTGTGCGCGCGCGTGTGTGTGTGAGCGTGGGTGTGTCTGTCTGTGTATGTGTGACTCTGTGTCACCCACCCTCAGATCCCTCTGGGATGAACTTTAAAGAGAACACGATGATCCCACGACTACTAATGTCGTCTGGACCCATCTGAACCTGAGAGAAAGGGAGAGCGAGGGAGAGAAAGATAAAAAAAAAAGGGGGTTACGTAAAAACCTTTGTTCAAATTCAGAGCATGTCTTTCTCTCACTGCGTCTCCCCCTGCCTCTCGACATTCCTCCAGGGCTGTCTATTATGTGTCCTTGGGCTGACGGGAGCAGACAGAACGCTCGGCTAACAGAGTCTCATGAAGGAACGTGAGCAATTGGTCAAGCTTATTTATTTGTGTGTGTGTGTGTGAGTGTGAGTGTATGTATACACGTGTTTGTGTGTAAAATGCAAATGTGCGCTTCTTTATCTTCCTTATCTTATTTAATTTAAATGATCTGTAGAGAGGCAGGTAACCAGCATTTGCATAACTGTATGTGTGTGTGTTGTGTATGTGTATACGCATGCGTGTGTGTGTGTGTGTGTGTGTGTGTGTGTGCGTGCGTGCGTGTCCTCCAGACCTACCCGTGGCTGGAGGTCGTGCCACTGTGGCTGGGTGGAGGCCCAGTCCCAGGAGGCCAGCCCCACCTCCACCTCCCCCAGGAAGATGTTCCTACCCAGGGCCTCTGAGTGCCACACGGAGAGGTTCAGGGTCCGGGCACGCAGCTCCCCGACCGGCACCTTGTACTGGGTACACCACCAGCACACAAGCACACACACGCTCAATGGACTCCATGGGTCAAGTGGTGCAACCAGCCTTAGAGGATTTTGATTGGTCAGCAGTATTGCAGCTGCACATTGATTGTTAAATACTAAATCGGCATAATTCGATAATATTCACTGTTTATACAATGCAATGCAGGTGCTGTTATTCTACTGCTTAACTTAAGCACGAGTGAGTGAGTACGATGGTAGCGAGTGACATTTTAACCTCTCACTTTGAGTGTTTGATCGTAGACGGGGTTCTGTGTGTTCTTCTTGACTTTTGTTTTTTTCTTACTGTGAGACGATTTGTCCGGCAAGAGATAGGTTTTCACATAACTGTAACACAAACACACACACACACACACACACACACACACACACACAAACACACACAAACACACACAAACACACACACACACACACCAGAAGTCAGTGGTTACGTCAGTGTCAACACAACTCATTCACACACAGACACGTCAGGAGTTTAGGGTTACATCAGTCTCAACACACTCATTCACACATACACACAAAGACACACACGCACACTTTTACACGCAAACATTATAGGAATACAATAATATATATTTATTTATGTACTTTGATGAAACTAACACAACAGTGTTTGTGTGTGTGTGTGTGTGTGTGT
>OMKP01078633.1:0-10075 GCA_900302375.1 Bathygadus melanobranchus
GAGAGAGAGAGAGGGGTGTGTGGAGGGGTAGGGGAGGAAGATTACTCCTTGGAAATATTGAGTCTTTGTATGGCAACATGTGCGCAGGAATACATGGCTTCTCCGTGAACAGACAAATGTAATTTAGAAAGTACTTTGCCACTGTTGTTTTTCACAGAGTCCTGCTGTCTGTAGAACTCTGGTTTTCCTCTCGGTTAACGATGGACCCATCCATTTTTGTAACTTTCTGTACTTTCTGCAGATACAATATGCTCTTTGTAATCATATTCGGCGTAAACTCAAACCGTTCTTCTTTCAAACATTATTTTTCATATTTTTATTTCTATGCCGTTAAAATGGTAAGTTCAGATACTTTTTTCGACCCAGTGAGACAAGTAAATGTGAGAGAATCAGCCTTCATAACAGAGGTCTAATAGTAGGGGGGAAAACAGGTGTAAATCATGAAGTTAATTATGGGTCTGTTCTGCCAGTGTCCATAATTAACATCATTTCCCCCCTGTGCTAAAGATAGATTAACCATGAATAGTTTGTAGTAGTAACTAACATGGGGGAAATAAATCAATAGAGCCATAACCCGTTTGGCATTGTGCAACGAGATAACACCTAGCATAATCCATTCATTTTGATTACACTTTGATATGCTGTTTATCTTAATAAACATCACTTATCAAGAGTCCACTGGCTGTGCCTAGCAAAATGAGTACACAACTCAACGATAAGTGGATATCTTATCCTCTGTTCTCGGAGATCTTGGGATATTGCCGTAAGGACGCATTGTGCTGGCTCTTGCCTGTTTACACAGAACCATAAGCCAGCATAATGCTGGAACGGTGTGCTGTTAGTTTGTGCGATCAGAAATATGTTGAGGAGAAACGCCACCCCCTGGCCCGGCACTTGGGATTACCCCCTTCATGCAGACAGTGAGCTGGCTGCAGCTCTGTTACCGCCGATGCTGGAATAAAGACAGAACGGAAATGACCCCCATTCCATGTTTGTACCTTACACAGAAGGCGAGGTGGGATAAAACCACAACTGAACAGCAGTGGAAAAGGGTCTTTTGTTTCAGGGTTCTAAACTCTTTTCTTCTGGGATTAGGAAGGAAAGATTATGTTAGACTATATAGTTTAGGTTTAATAGGGCAGCAGAGCACATACGTAGATACACATGAAGTCCTGACACGCTACAATCCTCTTAAAGCCAGTGACGATGCGCCAGATGATTCGTTACGCAGAACTATCTGGGAAGTCGTCTTTGGAAACCTTTTGGAAAAGGGCGGGCACTTCCAAAAATACTTGGCAGGTGATTGGATGAACCTTCTGTCTATCAAGAAAAACCTTCAGTGGCATTCTTTGCTCTTCTTCCAAGGAGGAAATACTCTCCAGTTCAGACATAACTGAGGCCATAGCAGCAGCTTCTACGCTAACCTCTTTATGAGCCGCCATTGTTGTTTCTTGCTGTCTGTCACACCTAGACCACGACGAGTAGTTCCTCATAGGATGCTGATTGGTCCGAACCACTGTGGTTCGGCCACAAGCGCATAACTTGAAGCCTGGCCAGATGGATTCTCTGAATAGCTTCACCTCCTACCCACCTCTCCTCCCCAACCCTCTCCCCCCTACCCACCTCTCCTCCCCAACCCTCTCCCCACTACCCGATCAACTTTAACCCCACCCCTCCTGGATCCTTAGCACTTACATATTTGTATGTCTTGGCTCTTTGTAGGATCTTGTACGCTGGTGTGTCCCGGCACTTGAAATATAACTTATATAGCTTGTGTAGCATCTTATCCTGGCTACCTGCTGTTGTACAGTAAGGAGCCAACCTAGCAACTGTAATTCTTGTAAACTTGTTCTATTGACCTGGCAACCAGGAATGCTTGTAACTTGTTCTGTTCTAATTGCACTCTACCTTCAGCGATATATTGTTGTCTCCCTCTTTCGACCAATGTGTTACTTTTTTGTAAGTCGCTTTGGATAAAAGCGTCTGCCAAATGCTCTAAATGTAAATGTAAATGTAATTCTCGTGCGATCGCGATCTTGCGACTCCTGTTGCCTCGCAAGGTAAACAGTAGCCTGGTGAGTGTCTAAACTAACCGACAGCTGCGCTCGGGGAGTAACTCTCTGGCCACTGTGCAGATTCCTCTCCACAACTTGTGGATCCGGGGAAGGCAGCTGCAGTACGGTTCCAATGCTAACCATGTCGTCCAATCACACAAAGCGCCGAGGACCAAGTGTTCCAGTCTGCTCGTCTACGTGCTTTGCTCTTCTCGGTTCCTCAGCTTCCAGGGGAGGAAGCAGGAGTCTGGGCCAGTCTTCACATCGGAGGAGGCCCACAGACTCTCTGGGGACGTGCAGAGCCGTCTGGGTGTAGATATTCCCACCCTCCACCATAGAGGTTAAAGTATAGTTAAAGTGTGGGGATGGTGGTGGTGACGGTGGTGGAGGGGGAGGGGGGCCTCGCTGCCTTCCTGACTCTCATGGTTGGCGGCAGGACAGCCCCTGTGGAGCATCACTCATTAAGACCCGTTGAGTCGTGGCCAAATAACGCTTGACAGCTCTCCAGGCCACGAAGGTAATGCCTCGAACCGATCAGCACCTGCTAACACAGGACACGTGGGGCTCACTGCTGCAGCAACTCGCCACCTTTCGACTAACAAGGCCCTTTAGCTGCTCCCCCCACCCCCTTTAGAGTCCTTTGTGAGACCTTTTTTTTTTTTATGTATGTCGATTTTCCTGGTACTAACCGCCATAGCGAGTACCCATCCCACCCAACACCTCGAGAGCTCCGAAAGCCGTCACACTTACATTTACATTTAGGGCATTTGGCAGACGCTTTTGTCCAAAGCAACTTACAATAAGTACATTTGTCGGAAGAGTGTAAAACTAACTGTTATGAGTTGGCAAAGGTGAAGAGCTTCATGGTTTGCTTGTGTTAGGGCCCGGCCTCGTGGTTCCCTTCACGTGAGTCATGAGCAGTTTGACAGTTTAACGCGTGGTGTGGAGCCGACCATACCCACCCCCACCCCCACCCACCACTATGGCTCCCTCTGGTTCTCTGCGGGGTCTGGTGGTCTATCAGGCCTTGGCAGGGCTTGGTATAGTCATGTGAAGCATTTGCTAGTTTATTGGACATTATGTCACATTGTACGGTGACCCAGGGACTTGTTACTGCCTCTTCCTTTCTCCTTTATCTGTCACTCTCTGTCTGCCTGTCTGTCTGTCTGTCTGTCTCTCTCTTTCATGTGCCCATTGGCCCTTATTATTTTTAGTCTCTGTTGACTCATCCTGTGAATCATCTCTACTTCCCAGACTGGCTATCTTATCCGGCTGGCGTCTGATCAACAACAGAGAAATACAAATGTGAAAAAGTTGCGTCAGGGTTCACCACGATCAGGCCAAGCGCAGGTCAGTGCTACTGTTTATACACAGACATGCCAAAGGCTCTTTAGGTATGACCATGTCTGCCCTGAAACGCCACAATAGCAATGGAAGCCTTCATGCGTTTTGCAAGGCCTTGATGTGCTGGCAAATTAGGCCCTGGGATGGATAGTTCCTTTCTACAACCTAGAAAGGAAAGGTGTCACGATGCTGCTAGCATGCTAGGCTCATTAGCCATCCAGACAGCAATTTCTGAGTGTCAGTTGTTTGCTTAAAGGCAAGGTTGAAGGGAATCAGATCCTCACCGAACGAAGGCTTGTGAAGCCATAGGAAATCCAGCTTATTATCTAAATCCGCAAATCTACAGTCTGCAATTGAATAAGCAGCCACCGGCCGGGAAGCAGAAATTGTCTCCATGTCCGAGATGAATAACTTCTGAAAGTATGTAATGTATAGTGTGATGAGTAACACTTTATAACTGATCATTGCTGTTCACATGAGTCATCACATTAGAATCTAACCTTTTTACAGTGATAGCAGGCCTCTGTCTGCCAAATAGGCTACACAATAAAAGATTGCTGTGTGCATAGTTTGACAGAAGTTAAACTTGGTGGAATATCCTTGTAAATTGTAGTTTCAAAAAGTAAGAAAGAAAAAAAAAAACCACCATGAACATGTGTTCTGTAATTTGGGCCAAACCGAGATAATCACATGTAAAAAAAAAAGACAGCAATAAAGATAATAGCTGGGTTTCCTTGTGGATAATATTACATATATTATAAATGCTACAGCAAACCCAGCCTTTGCCAGTTAGAAATAATTAAAATAAAGCTAATAGTAAGCCTCAAACATTACAGAAAAAGTATACATTACAATTAGTTTTACATACTGCAGGGCTGGAAAAGCCTGATGTAAGCCCATTATGGAAAGCTAGTGGCAAAAAAACTGTCAGAAAGACTGTCAAATAAAATTCAACCAATTCAAAATACAATACAGCTGTGAATTGGCAATTTATTCATTACACATCACTGTATGAGAGGCCTTTTACCCGAGAAATACTCATGTCTTGTACCAATTTTTGATCAAATAATAAGTACTTTTTAGTAGGTCCCAGTGGCAGAGATCTTTCAGCTCATCAGAGGTTTTTGAATGGATAAACGGTCGTCTCAGGTATCTGGAAGGTTCCGGTGGCCGGGTCCCTGTGGCGTGGGCCCTGCCACATGGATGTAACTCTAGCGGACTCGATGCTAATGACCAGTGACCGGGGCCTTCTTGTAATCCACTTACCATCATTACACAGGGTCAACGTGTCTAGCGAGGGCCAGCCTGCGCACAAAAACAGGGTCGCGCCCGACAGCGACGGATATTCACTTTCACTATACTGCTCCTGGTCCCTCACTCATTCCCCAGCTGAACAGACCACTACATTCCCATTGAGTTGTGTATGCTTAGTGGATGAGGTTGTTCTGCTACTTACATTGCCATGTCTTGCTTGGTTTTTTTTTATGGAAAAGTGACGGAGCCCTGTGCGAATTGAGTTGGGAATACGCGTTTAGGAGAATGCGACATTGTTGTTAAAACAGACAAGCCCGCGATACCCCGTTTTGGTGAGGAGTTGTTTTTGTAGAGGCTTTATTGTTTTCATAATCGTTTCTCTTGCGCTTGCTAGTCATAACTAGAGGAAACCATGGCACCAGAGACAGAAGTGTGCTAATTTGTAACGCACACTAGGGGGGGTTGCGAACTCCACAGCCCCCCTCTTGACTTTAAACACGACAGCCCCAAGACGTGTAATTAAAAAGGGCCCCGTTGTGGGGCCAGTGAGACTCACCGATTGAGGGGCACAGCGAAAGTTTAAGAAAATACACGTCGTGGACAGCTCCGGGTTCACCTAACACAGTCAATGCCTTTGCGCCCTAGCTCGGCCCCTGTGCCCCTGCGTTACCTCCAAACATGTCAGCAGAAATCCAACCACGAGGAACCTCCGATCTGAACCCTCTCTCACACGCACACACACAGCCGAGTTGACCCCGCACGTCCCCCACAAGCAGTGTATACACACTCTCCACCCTGTGTTAATGACTGACCTTCCTACGGCTGTTAGTGTGCGTCGGCCTGCGCTTGTTATGCTTCTCATCAGGGTGCGAAACAAAACACAGGTCATCCCTTGGTCACCTTTCGCTCACTCACCTCCAACACATTTTTTCCCTTCCTTCCTTCATTCAGTCGTTCTTTCTCTCTCTCTCTCTCTTTCTCTTCCTTAAAGCACCAGTGATTAAGGAACACAGCTCAAGGTATCCGGGGGTAACCTTTGCCTACAGACATGAGGTAATGGTGGGACTAATGAGGAGGCTGAGGAGACAGGAGGGTGGGCGGAAGTGCCTTGGCCTCGGAGCATGGTCAGTCTAAGCCTCCCCCCTCACTCACTCACACACACTCCCTCTCTCTCTCTCTCTTTCTCTCTTTCTCTCTTCCCCCTGAAGTCAAGGGCATTTACCAGGGATGAGGAAAACAGAGCGGGTATGAGAGCTGGCTCCTGCCGTAAAGCCACACTGATGGACCGGATCACCACATGAAAGGCTGGGCGAGGGCTACATGGTGGAACAAGTTGGGACGAAATGGAGAGAGAGCAAAGAGAGAGAGAGAGTGGAGAGAGAGAGAGAGAGAGAGAGAGAGAGAGAGAGAGTGGAGAGAGAGAGAGAGAGAGAGAGAGAGGCCAGAAGAGAAAAAAAGACCCTTATTATGAGACATCTCAGATCCCTCTTCGCCCTCCCCACCTCTCTCCCTGCCTTCCTGGGCCCCTTCCTTGTCTCCTGATGCTCATGGCGTGGAGGACATGTACAATTTGTCATGTGGTAACAGAGGCGGGACTTAGCATGTCGTCGTGCGCCATCCAGAATATTGGCCCAGACGTTGTAATTCAACACAGTAAATCCAAGTGATTGTGGTGTAGGCATCAGGAGAGCGAGACGCGAGACCCATGTTTGCGTTTTAATGGGTTCAGAATCTGGCTGAGTGGGTGCGAAAACCTCAGTGACGCGGGGAGAGGCGAGGCAATGTCCGACTGCTACAGGAACGGCCCGTCTGGACTTTTCCACAAGTTAATCTGGCCTCTCTTTACGTGTGTTCCTCCTCCACTTCCCTCTTCTCCCCTCCCCTACCCTCTCCCATCATGTCGCCCTGTGTTCCCAATCTCTTCTCACCAAGACAACGGGCTGATGGATCAATACGCAGATTTATGGACCTGAACGTGAATACATTAAGTTAAAGGGGTAGAGAAAACAAGAGTGAGAAATTGATGAGAACAGTCCCACGGTCCAATAGGGATGGCATCATCTCTGGGGATCTCCAGGATTCGGAAACCAAACCTACTCAAGACAAATCCTGGGACTCCAAATGTGTTCTGTTGAGTCATTAGAGTCAATGGACAGACAGAGAGACAGAGAGAGACAGAGAGAGGGAGACAGAGTGAGAGACAGAGACAGAGAGCGAGGGGGAAAAGCGTATGTGAGAGAGAGAGAGAACTCGAGAAAGAACGGGGGAGGAGGGTGGGAGGAAAGAGCTGCTCTATGATTTGGGGTGCGCTGTTAACGTTTACATCGAAGCTGGGGAAGCCATCGGTGGGCCCGTGTGCCTTTGGTTCTGCCCACGCTTGGTGAAACGCCATTAAGAGACCCAGCAGATCTGTTATCTTAAATCTGTCAGGGAGCAAAGGGGAACTCAAGACTTTTATTGACCTATATGGAGATTTATAAGGACAAACTGCTTCCCTTCCCTCTACTTAGAAGGATGCCATTTACTGCATATGTGTATATGTGCATATATGGAAGCATATATATATATTTATACTTCCATTTCTACCTCACTTAATCACATGCATACACGTAGGAGTCCCAAACATGCATGGACAAAACACACACACACGTTATTTGTCACAGTTACATCATTAGTCATGTTTATAAGCCATGGCAAGATGTGAGCGATTATCTGGCCTTGGTAAAGGCTCAGCTCTCTCCCTTGCCTCCTCTGCATTAGAGATTCATCGTCTGTGCCACTGCAGAAAGAGAAAATAAACATACAAAAAAACGACATCTGTTAACATGCGTCTCTTGACTCCTCGCTGGACTGTATGAAAACAACATATCCCACCTCTCCTCCCCGCGTCAGTCTCTGAAACGGCACGGGCAACATCGCCGGCGCAGAATGATGACACGTCAGTCGAGCGGTGTGTCTGGCGGAGCCCACCGCCGCGTCACGTCAGTCTCGTCGGTCGGTTTGTTACGAGAGCGAGCGAGAAACGTCTCAACTCGGGCGACGCCCCCGGGGGCCCCCCCATGAGACCGCACGTAGCCCCGAAGACTCACGAGCTCGATGACACCCGACGGCGGACACAGTCAAATAAACACGCAGAGGAACCCGGAGGAGAGGTCCGGCGGTCCGATGAGATAGTGGGTGCAAAAGACACGGGCTTCAGCGTAATGGAGTGTGGGGGGACGCAGAGGGTCTCCGTGTTGAAGGGTGAGGTGTGCTCTCAGCACTTTTTAAAGGGGGGAGTGGGGGGGTTGAAGCACTTAACCTAAAGCAGGAAGACAGCTCCACCAATTATATCTTTCGCGTCTCTTTCAAGACGACCACTGGGGAAGGCTTTCACAGCGCCGCGAGTCCCAGCATCGGGTCCCCAGGCGGGCTTCACCGTTATGACGTGAGAGGGGAAACGGGCGGTAGATCGACACTTACTTATGGCCCTTCACCGATCACTGCCGTCAGCGGGACGATGTGATCCGGTGCCGGTGGTCTTGTGTTAAACATGGCTCAGTAAATTTGACAGTCGGTAGGATAAGGGGGGGAAAAAAACCCCGGACAAAAACAAAACAAGCTTTTCTTCTCTTCGTCACTTAAGCCGCCGCCGATCAGAGTGCATTATGGGTACCGCAGAGCATTAGGGTTACGGGCGCTGCGTAGCTGCACTTACCCTGTTCCCCCTTTTCACCGTATAACGCTAATTAGGAGGAAAGACCGAGTGAGAGAAAGACGTTGAGAGAAATAGATCCCTGGAAAAACACTAGGTATTCTCCCTGTTGGCCTGAGTGACCGCCATTACCTCTTCCTGACCTTCTTCCACCCACCTGCCCCTACTTCCCGGCCTGCCTGAGCTGTAAAAGAGAAAAAAAGGTTCCTGTACAGGAGAGGAAGCCTGAAAGTTAGGGGATGTGACTCAGTTTGGGAATGTTATAAAGCAAGGGCCGGCTGCTGCTTTCATCTGCACAATATACATCAGACACACACACACACACACACACACCCCTGGGAGGCATTGTTTTAAATGCCCTGTGACATCTGAGTTAGTAATGCATGCTCCTGCTGTAGGAGGACACTAGAGTTCATAGGAACCTCTCTCACTAGTCTGGATGCAACAACGGATGTCAGATTTTCATCCTGCAGTTTTCACTGTGCCAGTGAGTCTGACGTCCATCTAAATGACCCCTAGGATTTGGAAATTCTTAATTGAGTACAAGAAGAGCTTAACGCGACTCCAGGACATTTAGATCTGGGCCAAGCGAGCAAGTGGGATGAAGCTTGGGTGAGTGATGTTTACTGCTCTTCAGTGCTGCCACATGTACAAGATGAAAGGCTGTGTGAACTCTATTTGCACAACGGTGTTCTTAGAAACATCCGTCCATCTACGAGTGAAGGATGCCTGTTTCCATGGTACAGAGCTCAAGTAGACGTGAATAGCACTCGAGAGCACAAACTTGTTAGCCATTTTAGAAAATGTCTGGCACGACAGAGTATTAAGTCTTCTAGGTTAAGTAGTTGAATGCCATGAAATGATTTGTGAATTATTGCCTTTGTCCAATCGTCATGATCTCTCTCGGCTGTGCAGATGGAATTGCATATGGAACTTTTAACAGAAAGGAAAACAGGAGACTTGGATGCAAAATAGGCCTCATATACAATATTTAATATAGTACACTAGGAAGAGACAAAAAACTAGATAACACCGATGGCAGAGGTGCATCAAATGAAGATATAAACAAAAACAATATAATGTGAAATTATAATAATAATAATAATAATAATAATTATAGTATACTTTAGTGGCATGGCAATGATCATGTCATGGCAAAAAATAGACAAAAAAGATCATATAGCTAGATTTCCCTTGTACTTTTTTTTGCAGAATTACGATAAATTAAGACAATTTAACAAAAATAAGTGAATTCACCAGAAATCGACTACAGGGTGGACAGAAATATGTGTGGGACCTGAGAAAGAAACACTGCCAACAGACCTGTGATTGAGGCTGTGGAAAATATGTGCGTTGTAAAGTTTAGATAAAAAGAAGGCCTAAAGTTTTTTTTCTCAAGTGTTAAAAAAACAAAAAACAACAAAAATATAGAAGCAGTGCATATTTAACACTTCAAGACTAACATGGGTCTAACATGTATAGAGAAGACTAACATGGGTCTAACATGTATAGAGAAGACTAACATGGGTCTAACATGTATAGAGAAGACTAACATGGGTCTAACATGTATAGAGAAGACTAACATGGGTCTAACATGTATAGAGATAGTGTTTGAAAAGCAGGAACAACTAAACAAGCAGCTTCTCTGAAACCAATCACCCCGTTATTCTATACAAAGTTTCCCAATAGCAGAAGCCCACAAAACGGACATATGAGCATGATTAACATG
>OMKP01078636.1:0-11597 GCA_900302375.1 Bathygadus melanobranchus
GTATCCTTTTCAATTGAAGGGAAGGTATGTTTGAACAGCTTGATCGGGTTTAAACCGCTGCCTCTGATTGGCTGCGTGTGGATCCGGTACCCATCCATCAACAAACACAGGAAGACTATGCTTCGTTTCACTTTCAATTGTAAAACGCACAAAGCACACAACCAAACAAGCAAACTGTGTCCTCACATTTCTAGCTGCTTCTCTCACGGCGGCCTTTAAAAGACGACCAGAACCACATTAAAACCTGGTTTTGCATAAACACAACGTTCACAGATGGCTACCCAATTAGGATGAATACATTTAGTTGTGACCTTTTCACTGGGCTTCAACTAAAATCACCTGCCCACTTAGTAATGTTGATAAGAATAACATACTTAGAAACATTTCCGTGTGTACAAGTGTGTATGTCGTAGCTGTAAACAAGCTGCTGCCACACTGCATGCCAGTGGAAGGCAGTGAGAAGGTTCTAGTGAAGTGATCCACGAGAGAACTGAACAATCTGTGCCACGGTCATCATCAGGGTTTAGGATGAATAGAGAACAGATCTATAAAGGGGTGTGTGTGTGTTTGTCTGTCTGCGTGGAAATGTTTGTATATAAAACATGTGGATGAGAGTGTGTATATGTATAAGAGCTTGTTGCACAGGTAGGAGAATATGGATGGGATACCAATTTATAAATGTACAGTATAAGTCCAATATAAAAGATATAGTATATGTATATATAGTTGTCTTCCTACCAGAATCGTTGCGCAGGTACGAAGACATGGCAGGGATGAGGCAGGACTGGCTGAGCAGCTCCTGCAGGACGGCAGGCAGGGCGGTGCTGTTGTGGGGTCGGCTTTCTCCGGATGTCTGTGCCTCGCCGGCCGGGCCCCCGGCACAGCCGGCAGGGTTGATGTAGCTGGCCAGCACCTGCAGAGACACACACACGCCCGGGTTAGATGGATCATTATGTGATTACAAGACCAGAGGGATGGCGGTGAACGTCCAATATGGGCAATAGCTTCAGCTATTTTTGCATGAACCCAAAACAAGACAATGGTTTGACTACAAGCTAGGTCACCTCTAAGAACAGCTCCTATAAACAAGTTAGTGACTTTGTATCAAACTGTCTGATTTCTGGGTGTTGGAAGACATTTTTGAAGAAGCCAACATAGTTACTTAGCTATATGCCATATCAACTTCTCTGAATATTTAAGCAATCGCTGCTGGGCAAGTTAGAATTTATTTTTGAAGGTATTCTAGAAAGAATTGCTCACGGTATTCTAGACTTGTTGGTAGATGTTTCAGACTGAAGCTCACCTGTAGCAGGCAGGTGACATGCTCCTCCTCCAGCCGCTGCTTGGTGAGGGCCTGTTCCACATCCCAGCCCGACGCCGTGGAGCCAGTACCGAAGCCCGTTCCCTTGGCCCAGTACAGCTGCTGCTCCTCGCTGGTGCCGGCACCATGCCCACTGGACACCTGGGGCTACGGGTCAGAACACACGGATCAGGACACACGGGTCAGATCAACATCAGCACCAGAGTGCGCTGGTATTTTCAGAACAAGGGCTTTGGATTTTAGAAGTCAATTTTATTTGTATCGACCTTAATCACATTTACGGTCTCAAAGGGCGGGTCAGAACACCCGTGGGTCAGAACACACGTGGGTCAGGACAACATCGGTACTAGAGTGCACCGGTCATTTCAGAACAAGCGTAACAAATGTATTCGCAACGACCTTCATCACATACAGACTGAAAGGGCTTCACAGGCCTACGTTACACGACACCCCCTCGGCCCTCCCGGAACCCAGAGGGAAGATACCTTCCCTTGATAGTATACGTTGATCTATTCATACATTTATGATGGTCTATAGCTTTATATATTTATCTATGTTTCAACTCATTACAACCACTGAGAACACGATGGTAATGCCTTCTAAAGTCTGCAGACCGTACCAGGGTAGACTACAGCAGCTGATGGTATTACAGTCTGCCCAATAGTAATACAAAAAATAAAAAAGATATATATATATATATAGATCCCGAAAAACAGAGGAAAACAAACAGTCTTTTACCACGTGAATATGCAGCACTTTCCAATAAGAATGGCGCCGGTGAAAGCTCGTATGCTCCATCATTTCACCAGAACATCCCATGTATTTGGAGGTTAATCCAGGTGTAAAATAGTGTAGTGAATGGCAGTTTGCGGATGAGGGGGATTATCGGTGTGTTTTGAAGACTGGTATAACAGATGGTGATAATTATAGGTCTATGAATGTAGTTTACCATGATGGACGCAAAAGAGGTCTGTTGAGAAACAGAAATAGCCCGTTAAGTGCCTCCGCAATAGTGAGCGATTCATCTGCATACATTTAACACGTTATTTTATCTTTAATTAATCGAAATTAACATTATTTTGACATCCCTAATGTGTATATATTGTGCATACTAGAGCAGTGCCTGTTCACAAAGGGCCGGTTCAGAACGGGCCGATTGCTTGGCCCCCGGTGTTGTTTGCAGCTTTCTCAAGAACCGCTCACCAGAAGAAGAACCGCTCAACAACTTGACACTCGACACTGCACTTCCTCGGGCGCCTCAACCCTAACCCTCGGCGATACACCGGCCGAGGGTGGCGTCGCTCGGTTGAGCGGTTATCAAGAGAATGGAAGGACGTGCGGACATGCATACGGAGACTCCTTCCAGTATAGCTAGACGTAATCGTGTGCGTGTGTGTGTGTGGTTCCTCGTACCTCCGAGGCGTTGGCCCCAGCGTTGGGGATGCGCGGCGCGTGGTGGCTGAGGGCCGACAGACACGCCAGGATGAGGTGGATGGCGCCGATCTCCAGCGCCATGCGTCTCAGAAGCACGCCGTCGTCCGTGGTGAGTGGCGTGCTGCTGAACAGCGCCCGCAGCACATGGAAGGGCAGCGTGGGCAGCACGTTGGCCGAGGGAGACTGCAGGATGTGACCTACGGGAAGCAGAGGGAGCAGGGTGAGAGATGAGGGGCGGGGCAAGAGATCAGGTTTCAGTAGTGGGCGGGGCTGCTTTCAAAATGTGTATTCTTTTTGTTAAATGTATTTTTTCAAAGGCAATGAGTCACAGCCACTGAACAGCATTGAAGATCATTGAATGAAACAAAACATGGTTCACTTGGTCTGGCGATATTACACTGTGGCATTATTAAAAGTGGACAGTGGACCATCAGATAGTCTGACTCATTCTGTGGTCTGGTGGCAGAACCAGCCCTCGGTTAGCCGAACCCAATGACACCCAGCAACCATTTTACTTCATCAATATAAACCCACGAGTTCACCCATATAAAGGTGACAAGAGTAATGTGACTTTAAAGCTTTAAATACATTCGTACTGATGAATGTGTCACTCTCTCTCGAATAAAACATAAAAGACAAAAACTGACCTTCACGCAGGAAAGTTTCAGACATCTTTTGACATCTTAATCACAAACAAAAATGCTCAGACAGGATCTCGGCATCCTCCTGTGGTCTGTTCATATTTCATAACTTCTCTAGGAAACTCCGGGGGATTTGAGTTTCCATCATGTCTTTATTGAAGTTTAAGAGTTTGCGAGCAGCATAATGATTGATCCAAGCGGCAGGCCTAATGACTGCCAGAGGGGCCGAGCATACTGAGAGGACCAGAAAGTGTCTTCTGCTCTCATTTAGCCGTCGTAATGACTAAGGGCAGACAAAGACAGCGGTGGGCTAAACGGCTGCCTGATGTGTTGTGTGGCCCGCGTTACCAAAAAAACCTGGCACACCATCATCACTGCTCCCTGACGAGGGCCTAGTCTCAAGGACTAGGGGAACGCATGGGGAAATGGGCAGACGCGCCTGTAATACACAAGAACACGCATACTCGTACACGCTCAGGTGACGACTGAACACCAGGAAGGGTGGGGGGCACAGGAACAGAAAATAGCGACGATAGAACAGCTGCTTAGCGGGAGTTGGTGGAAACGTTGATGCTGATTCCTTCAGTTAAAGCTGGTACTTTATTTTGTAAGCCAAGCTCAGGTTTCCCTATACAAGTTTTAAATACCACATCAATGGGGCATCTTAGCAACTGTTCATGGTGAAAATGCTTAATCCTTAAACAGGACAGTGAAGGACAGAAAAGTGTGTTGAGAGAGGGGACATCATGTAGCAAACGACCCCGGTTCAAAGAATCGCACCAGGGTTGTTGCCTGCGTGGATGACACACGTACAGATTGAGCCACCGGTAAACCTTTGTGAACCTGTAGGTGGCAGCAGACATCATGACCCTGGATTGTAGTTGCCCTTTAAAAAGAAACCCAAGCTGCTCAGAACACTTACTGCCCTCTCCGTCGTCTGTGACGCCGAGGACCAACCGTAGCAGACACTGGGCGTGCTTCCTCTCCTTCAGCAGCACCTCGGCATAGCCAGGCAGCCGCAGGAAGAGGCCGAAGGCGGCCAGCGAGTGGGCAGGGATGGGTGACATGGTCTGCACCGAGGAGGACGAGGATGAGGAAGAGGACGAAGACTGGCCCTGGAGCTGCTGCTTGTTGATGGGCGGGGGCGGGGGCTCGGCCGCGATGGTCTCGGGCGCCTCGTACACGAGCTCTCCCGACTGCTCGATGGTCACCCACTCAAATTGGTCGCTGTCCTTGGGCTTCTCCAGGGTGGTGGAGGGCACCACGGGTGCCATCACCTGAAAGACCACCACCACCACGGGCAGGAGCAAGGTGGATGGACAGGGGGAGGAGGGTAGGTGGGGAAACAGGAGCACAGGTGAGGAGATGGCATGGACCTCGGTGAGAAACAGGTGGGCTTCTGCTAACTTCAATGTATTCAACGTTCCATCTTACACAAGACAATTAAAGCTAGAGCATTACATTATGTTTTATTGTTTCATAGCATGCAGTCACCTATTAAGACGTTTAGCACTTGGCAACCATAGGTTTCAATGAGTTATTTGTTGTTATATTACAGACTACAAACCTCTGCAAGTAACAAGACATTAATAAATAAAACACCCATTTATTTTCAAGTAAGCTGCACTAAAAGTGAGGGCAGAGGAAAGGCCCACGAGCCCAATACATACGGGAACACGATGATAGTCTAAAAGCCCTGCAGGAAGGTTACCCAGCAGCCTCACCTGCACCAATATAGATGCATTCCATCCACTTCCCTAATGCTTTCAGTCCAGGTGAGGGGGTGTTACCAAATCAATAATTTACCAAGCCATGGGGTACAGCCAACATAATAACGCATCTAAAGAAACCCTGGATCTCAGACAGGTGGGTCTCCCAAGTCTCCATTTAGGACAAGCACTGCAGACACTGTTCATCTTTACAACATTTAGATGTATGAAGCATGAAGAAGAAAAGTCTCACTTGGTGGCCATTTTGAGGCGCGTGATGCCATTCGGGGCTGGCTCTCGGACACAGCCTGTACGGCTCAATTTTCGGGAACTATTTCAAAGTGGGGATGCAGAACACAGAAGTGGGGAGGGGAATGGAGAGAGGACAAAACAAAACACATTTAGTTCTCTGGCAAGCTTCGCCCGGGCTCAATTTCAATGATTTGGCTATTCACCTTGTCACAGAGAGAGACCTCGCCTTCGCAATTACGGCCCCAAAGTGTTCATCTGCAGGGCATAATGGAGCACAGCTCGCGCACGCCAATGACAAATACTGCTCTGATTGGCGCTAAACGCCAGAGCCCCCGGCCAGCTCCGCTCCAGACGCCGGGGCTCCTGTACGCCGTGTACCCAGACGCAGGGTGAGGGGAAGCGGCCTGACAGCCCATTGAGTCAGCCCTCAGCACGCTACTCCACTGGAGCTGTATTAACCACGTAAACGTCCTGACAGCGGAATTAACGACTGAATTTCTCCCTGAAAGTTATTTTTCGTGTTTTGGGTTGTTTTTTTTTGGGCCATTTAATTAAGGGCTGTCACCAATATTTGTGATGGAGTAAGAAGCGTATTTATCCTGGTACAAACAACCCTCGCTGTACGCCGACTTGTAGCGGCTTCAGAGAGTGTTGAAATAGCGATGGAGAGCGTAATGGGAGAGCGTACTGCGTTTGGCAGCTGAGTGGTGGTGGGAAGCAGATGAACCGTGAGCCCACCTCGCTGATGTTCCTCTTATCTTGGCAAGCAGATTAAATGAACCAACACCACAGAAGACCTGATTGATGGTAATTCTTCTAGTGGTATATCTCGGCGGTATGATTTTCACTCAACAGATGCACGTGTACCTGTATATACACAACGTAACAAGTGCTCCAAAGTATCCAAAGGAGCACAGTGCTCCCCAAGTCTAAAAGGTTAGGGGCACAAAACTATAGGGGGACACAGAGACAAGACATGTGTGTTAATGAAAGGATAAGCTTTTTGGTCATCACTGATGACCAAAAAGTGCTGGTGGTGGTAACCTGGTCTTAGTGTAGAGCCCTGACCACGGTGCTAGTGGTGGTAGTAACCTGGTCTTAGTGTAGAGCCCTGACCACGGTGCTGGTGGTGGTAGTAACCTGGTCTTAGTGTAGAGCCCTGACCACGGTGCTAGTGGTGGTAGTAACCTGGTCTTAGTGTAGAGCCCTGACCACGGTGCTAGTGGTGGTAGTAACCTGGTCTTAGTGTAGAGCCCTGACCACGGTGCTAGTGGTGGTAGTAACCTGGTCTTAGTGTAGAGCCCTGACCACGGTGCTAGTGGTGGTAGTAACCTGGTCTTAGTGTAGAGCCCTGACCACGGTGCTAGTGGTGGTAGTAACCTGGTCTTAGTGTAGAACCCTGACCACGGTGCTAGTGGTGGTAGTAACCTGGTCTTAGTGTAGAGCCCTGACCACGTTGCTGCTGGTGGTGGTAACCTGGTCTTAGTGTAGAGCCCTGACCACGGTGCTGCTGGTGGTGGTAACCTGGTCTTAGTGTAGAACCCTGACCACGGTGCTAGTGGTGGTAACCTGGTCTTAGTGTAGAACCCTGCTGGTCGCCTCACCTGCTGGATGACGTCGGGGTAAAGCATGGGCAGCCTCTCGGCGATGAGCGCCAGGCCCCCCATGCCGGCAAACACCTGCAGGGGGGACTGCACAGGGCTGGTCTCCAGCAGGGACTCGTCCGTGGCGTCCAGGCCCTCCTCCCCGGGGGTCATGGGCTCGTCCTCGGGACAGCTGCTCAGCATCTCGCAGTGCTCCACTGGGGAAAGATGAGAGAGAGAAGCAGGTATGACCACGGGTGTACAAGCATGAGTTTACAGGAAGGTCATAGTGCTAAATTCCCCGTTGAGAAACAGAGGAACCACGAGCTGTAAGAGTTACAGGTAGATATACCTGTACCCTACTGCCAAGTGCTCCATTGGGGAAAGAAAGAGAGAGAGAGAGAGGGACCCAGATATGATTGGAGATGGCTCTTTACAGGTTGCTTTATAGGTGGAGGGGGAACGAGGTACGGTGACTGGAGACAGTTGAGCAAGCATGGGTTTGAAATGAGAGAGAAATCTGTTGGGTCGGTCATACTGCATCATAAAAGCCATACAAAATTATACTTACAAAATAAAAACAGCTATTAGGTCTAATAAATGAGCACATCTCTTCCAGGAAAAAAAAGGCAAAATGATTTAATTATCATAACCGGTATGAACAGCTGTTTGTACAGATATCTGGAACAGATTCAGATCATTAGCATACAGGCAATTCATAAATTCCAATAAACACAATGGCATTAGGTGCAGTTTTGTTTTGTGTAAACCAACCATAACGTGCATTAGGTTTTGGGTTAAGATGTATTAAAAAACAAAATGCGAGCTCATGCATACCAATCAACAAAGGAGAACAGCAAGGTGTCTTGTTGTTACATTACAACAGGGAGCGCTGAAAGCGCCTCATAATTCATACGAAGATTACATTTGAGGGGAAGCAGGAAGGACAGATCAACAGAACCAGTCGTCCATTACGCTCACATTCATCAAGTCAGGAGGAAGAGGGGGAGGCGGACAAGGAGGGGGAGGAGGAGGAAGACAACAACTTTCAGATTGTGCCGATTGTGTGCACAGGATTTAGAGCCTCGTATGCTTAGAGCTAAAGAGCACGCTGATGAAAGACAACATCAATACCATGAGGAGAATAATGTGATCCCACACAACAAATTACCTCAGTGATATTCCATTTAAATGGAACAGCCAATCACGTCAGTCCACTTGCATGATCTGTGACCCAAGCATCTGGACTGTAATTCAGGCCAATCAGCACAGCCGAAAGCTACGACTCAGTTTGATCTGTGTATGAGCTGTTAGTTCTCAAGAGATATGACTTGAGAACTAACAGAAAGCAGATTTTTTAAGGACTGAAATGTTTTTCTTGCTTTTTTTATGGACAGGACAGTGAACATGGACGGGGGAGGGAACATGTGGCATAGGACCGCAGGTGGGAATCAACCCTGCGTTCAGGTGCTTAACGCAGTAACAAGGCACTATCGTTCAGTCTCTGCTGGGCATGAATTTCAAAAAACAACACGTCTTCTTAAAAGGTTTTGGCCATTCACAACCAGCAGAAAGGCTTTTAATGGAGCCTCTAGGTGTGTTTGCGAGTGGGGACAGTGGACAGTTTCGTATCTGACAGACAGACAGAGAGAGAGAGAGAGAGAGAGACGGGGAAGAGAGGCAGACAAATACAGCTAGAGGTCCGTGCTGTAGTAAATGGGTTCTGAGAACAGTTCCACCTGGTCAGTTTGAGTTGCTGCTTCTACGACAAACTGCGGGTTCTTTTAGTGTGGGTCACCACCCAATCCCCCCCGCTCTAAAAGCCTCTCTCGTCAGGTGAACCCAGGTTTTGTAGTGTTTAGTGGAAGCTGTACAGGTGAACCAAGGTCTGCAGTGTTTAGTGGAAGCGGTACAGAGTGTGGCGAACCCTCTCACCGCTCTGAAGATGTCTGGCACAATGAACTGCACTTCAACAGAGAACATGAGAGAGAGAGAGAGAGAGAGAGAATACAAGAGAGAGTACAAGAGTACGAGAGAGAGAGTACAAGAGAGTACGAGAGAGAAGTACAGAAGATAAAGAGAGAGTACGAGAGAGCGAGTACGAGAGAGAGAGAGAGTACGAGAGAGAGAGAACTACGAGGACAGCAGGACAGTCGGAGGAGAGGGGGTTGTAAATCTGAGGGAAGGGGCTGCCAGGGAGTAGACCGTAAGGAGACAGGATTTACCTACAGGTGACCCAGAGCAGTGAATAGGAGGTTACAGCCTAGCTTACCGTGTCTGGCTGCTGCACATGCACTGCAGACACATGACATAATATATACATATATATTTATAGCGGATATCAGGATTCATGTGTCAGTCTGGAATAGAACTATTCTAGCAGGCCATATGGATACGGTTAGTCGTATTCCATACTGTTGGCCTCGGAGAAGCCGAAGGTACAGAGGTTCTACTCTGCACTAGAACATAGAACATACAAGCCAGGGTAGGGTACACATATTTAGCAGAACAAAGCATCGATAACACAGATCCCATTCAAAGAGCAGGAAGCCTCATATGCCACAGCTTCATCGCTGGACCAGATGGAGCGCATCTTCTCCTACTAATTCTTACCCGTCTCCTGCGAAGGTAATTATCTCCGGGCCCAAATGGTTGCCCGTTATATGAGCAGATTCAGCCCACCGTGGATAGGCTAAGGTTGGTTGGCATAGCAACACAAGAGGAGATAGGTCTCCTCTGGCTCGGTTGGTTCTGTCCAGGACAAACCCAATGAGAGGAAAGCCATCCACCCTGACTGATCATCCAACCCATGGTTGTTCCACTTTTAGGTCTGAAAAGTCTTGCTTCCACACACATCGTTTTCCCCTTAATATCTGCCTTATAATATGAATATCAAAGTGAAGCAGGTGGCAGTAGTTTGCTTGTGGCTACGAATCATTTCTGCAGTCTGTTTGCATACAAAAGGGACCTCTCCCCTTGGAAAATGCTTGAACCAAAAATATGCTGTCAAATCTATAGCTCATAACACGGAAGCAGTAGAGAAACCTAGAGAAGTGTGTTCATGATGAAACGTACATTAATAAACCATGTAAAATGGACCATCTCTCTGTCTCCATCTGCCATCCATAATGACACAGTGTGCCCCTCCATAATGGCATGGTGCTCCCCTCCGTTATGACACAGTGTGCCCCTCCATAATGACACAGTGCACCCCTCCATAATGAGACGGTGCACCCCTCCATAATGGCATGGTGCTCCCCTCCATAATGACACAGTGCACCCCTCCATAATGACACAGTGTGCCCCTCCATAATGACAGTGCACCCCTCCATAATGACACAGCTCCTTACCTTTCTCTGTCCTCAGCCTCTTGAAGGAGTCAGTCTTGGACAGTCCGGGGTCAGAGATGACCTTGGAGCCGAGCTTGACAGTCAGGTCGATGGATCGGTAGCCCTGAGGCAGCCGGCGGTCGTACAGCAGGGTGAGGAGCTGGGCCAGGGTCATCTCTGCAGGCAGCGGCTGGCCTGGAGGTGGGGGGGTAGAGGAAAAGTATTAGCCCACACAGGTCGCCATCGATGTACTCTTACGGAAGTCCAAAGTTAGTAGTAGTTAGTAGCAGTATATAGTTTAATATTGTATATTATATAAGATATAATACTTAACTTTGAAGATGGGGGTTTATTATTAAATCAATATTCCCAAATGAGATATGCTCTCCCATATGCCCAGAATCAATGTCTTACAAGCAGTGAAAATATGACTTTCTAATCTTTTCTTATTCATTAGTGATCTGATAATGAGGAATCAATGATGAGCCTGGCTGCTGTAGGTGTGTGTGCGTGCGCGTACTAGCTACAGGTCAGGCATTATCGAGTCAGATGGATCTGCATATTGCAGGAGGAATCGATGAGACACACTGGGACACTCAGAGAGGGTGAGAGAAAGAGAGCCAGAGAGTGTGTGTGTGTGTATCTGATTGTGTAAATAATGTTTAATTTGTGAAGTATTTAATTCACACAGGGTTATACAAATATAGGCTATAGGTTATTTAAGTTAGAATAGGTTATTTTATATAGACTATTTATTTATTGAATTACCAGAAAACATGCGATATTGTGATATACATCGTTACCGAAATGACCTGTATCGAGAAAGAAGACATGGCCCAGCCCTAGTGTGTAGTGTGTTACCTGGCAGCAGGTTGTGGTAGAGGTGGAAGACAGGGACACTGATGGTCTTGGCTGAGGGGTCGGAGGAGGAGGAGGCGGCCAGCTTGTCCGTCATCACACGGCCTCTCCTAGAGGGGGGCCGTGGGGGCGTGGACAGGGCCCTCTTGGACTGGGACTTCAAGCCTGAGGGACAGAGCCCAGGTTCAGACCCTGTGCTGCTGGTAGCATTCTGCTGTGCAGCAGCCCACCATTGGAAGTGTATGAGAGTGTGTGTGCGTGCGTGCGTGCTTGTGTGTACCCGAGGCCACGACGACACTGTAGTTGTCCTGGAAACCGTTGTCGGCCTTCATCTTCTCCTTCTCCTCGTGGTTCTTCTTCTCCTTGTCGTCCTTCTGCTCACTGATTAGCTTGGCTGTGATGCTGGGCGTGTCTAAACCGCAAGCAACAGAAATACACCCAACTGTTAGCATTTATGCTAGCACACACAG
>OMKP01078637.1:0-11267 GCA_900302375.1 Bathygadus melanobranchus
GACGTCATCGGACGCTTATCGGACAACAATCTCAGATAAAACAAATAATCCCCAAGCAAAGACAACAACAACAGACAAACTGCTTCTGTGATGAAAATAAATAACAACATTAATAATTGTATTCATAATCATAATCATAATAATATTCATAATACTAATAATAACGTGTTCTTTGTACCCATTTGTCATATGAACGTTGGGTTCGGTCCCATGCATGAATAAGTACGAGCTGGTGTCTTTTTAAGTCATGTCGAGATTCTGCTCCGGAACAGAAAGCAGATCTTCCTTCCTTGATTTTCAAACGAGATGGCACATTTCATAAAGTAGTGTTCAATTTAGACACTCAAAAGGGTGCTGTCATAACAGATGAATTATATTCAAATATTCATGTATTCCCCTCTGATCACGCTGAATATAAGCGTAGGGAGGCTTGCATAAAGAGGACGCGGTACTCGTTTCCACCAGTAGAGGCCACTCTTTAGCTGTGCAAACGGAGAGCCCACGTAAATACCATGACACCAAGAATGCACCTAACACACACACACACACGCGCGCAAACATTAAACTTTAAAAACACATTCTTCTTCATGAACTCTTCACTCAGCCAATTCAGATTTGCCATTAACATGCATAGCAAATCCTACACTTCTGCACAACATCCAAAGTCTATTCAAATTGAACCAAAAATGCACTGACTATTGAAAGAAAGGATTCGGCATCCCCAGTCTTTCATTGATTTTGCGTTGGTAGTAATTGTTCAACACTTTCCTTTTTTTTTTCCCTTTTAAAGGCTGAACAATCTCTCCACAGTCTCGACACACGTACTGCCGAACCTTTGTTTGAACCGACAACATTTTAGAAGTGAGACTTTCACTTTCTCCTGTCTCTCGCGCCACGAGAGCTCCCACCCACCCAAACATACCAATCCCACCCACCCATACCAATGCAGGAGGCGAGGAACAGGAAGCTGTGACATGAACGCCTCGATCAAGCAGCCAGGCAGGATGTCTCCAAGAGCACAGCGAGAAAGAGGAGAAAGAGAACAAAACACTGTTTCTTGTGACGAAACAATCTCCCAAACACCACATGACTACAAGAAAACATCAAAAAAACACGTTGGGTTTCCACTACCTTCAGACTTCACACCCGAGAACACTTTGCTGGTATAAACGTTTGTGACAACGTTTTTCCTGTACCTGTTATATTTGTTTACGTACCCAGTTTACACGTCTTTAACATCTTCAGCGTCCTACAGTCACACCTTAACCGCCCGACGTTCACAACGTCACTTTAATTCAGCTCAGGCGTCTGAAACCTCTGTGTCTTGTAGCCCATATTCAGAGTGACATTACCATAGTAAAAATGAGCTGAGAATGAGAGAGAGGGAGGGAGAGAGAGAGACTTAGTATGAGATTGATGAGTATGAGACTTGTTCCCCGGTGATATGCTGAATCGTATTTGTCAGCAAATTGGTTAATTGTATTCAACTGTTATGATATCAAGCCTGGCGTGCGTGCCGGTGTGTCGTTTTGATTCCCTTCCAAAATAAAAGCGTGTCTTCGTTCAAATTTCAAACGTTTTTTTTTTTTTTTGTTTAAATAGTATCCCGAGCAGAGCTAACACTTCGGTTATTAGTTGTGGGACGCAGGGAGCGCGCGTATTAACGTTGAATTTAATGAACAGCTAACAGTTTAAGTGGAGGACAAGAGTTGTCCTTAAACGACACCGGCACAGCTCAGCTGTCATATTCCACGCGGCTTCCTTCCCTCGTCGAACTAACTGCTCCCGCTCGTCTCCCCCCCCGGTGGGAATAGCGAACGGCGACCGACAGCGAGCAGGACGCGCAGCGTTTTTTGAAACGCAGCCGGCGTGTACATCTGTTATAGTCTTACTGTGCACTCCTGTCTCGCCTCGCAGTACACGCACCTGCGCAGGTGTAGCCACCCCCGTCACCCCAGCGTTACGTAAACCGATGTCTGGATCCGCGCGCCACAAGCTCCAGTTCCTGAAATAAAACTCTCAATCGCTCGCCTCACACACGCCTCTGGGCGCGCCCCAGCATGGGGTCTCTGCGAGTCGCCGTCTCCCGACGAATGAGATCACAGATAAAGGGTACAGTAGAGCAAATTGAGGAAAATACAAAAGAGTGAGCGATTTGCCGTGGCCTGATTGCGTTGTGATGCAACGCTGCGAGGATATTAGGGTACAAAGGCGAGGCTGAAAAAAGGGGGTCAGCTGAAGCCTCGGCGTTTCCCCCACTCTGTTTCATCCTCTGTTGTAGAAACACAGAGCGTTGGGGATTATAGCCTCGGCTGCTCGCAGGAAGACAACACGACGGATGTAGAAGTGTTTTACATTTCGGGTTCGAGTCTACTGAACTTTTTGGAACACGGCACCGACAAAGAGCCCCCTGCCCCCCCTCCCCTGTCGACGCGCAGAGACAGTAACTGCGCTGTTATGGTTTACTGTTAGTGTTATGGTCCCCGTGTTTCTCTATTTGCTGTTGTTTTGTCTAGATGTGGCACGGCAGCAGATGCTCTCGGGAAAATGTAGTTAAGTTACCATGAAATGTGTGTTCTGTGGGCCTGTCCCGGGACACGGGGTCCAATACACCACAACCGCAGCGTTCGGGCAGCCATGGGCTTCAGCCATGCGTCCTATTGCTGTTGTTTACATTTTGGGCTTTCTAAAATAAATGAAAACAATAAACCTCACGCTAAATGAAAACCAATATAGCCCATGTGGATTCTTAATGTCACCCGACACATACACACACACTTACCCTCCTAATATACAGTATAAGCATTCTGAATACTGGTATATACTGCAGATAACTTGCTCTCTCTCGCTCTCGCTCTCTCTCTCTCTCTCTCTCTCTCTCTCTCTCTCTCTCTCACCCTCCCATCTAAGTAACAAGTCAGGAGGTTGTCATCTTGCAACAAGCGTGGGCAAAGATTACCCCGCATGCAGTCCGGGCAAAATCACATCACATCACATGAATAGTGACGTTAATCCAGTGTGTGTGTGTGTGTGTGTGTATACATTAACACTCATCCCTCCCCACAGTTCCCTCCTCTTGATAGAAATAGACACCCCCTCCCGGAAAGTAATTCAACATATATTACGGGCTTTGTTAGACTTTCAGTTGTCATGGCATCCTGATGTCACCATGAACAGAATAATTACCCCATACTTGAGCTGGAACAGCCGAACAATAGACAAAAGTGTGTGTGTGTGTGTGTGTGTGTGTCTGTGTGCTTTTCCTTCCTGTTAACAAGCTTCCTAGAGCCAACCGGCAACAGCAGCAGTAGCAGCAGCAGTACAGGGGCTGTCTGGACCAGTCACTCTGAAAGCAATGTGAAAATGGCAAGCTGATAGGTCAACAGGAGAACCAGGGCCCCTCGTCCAATCAGCAGCTAACATTTCAAAGCTGATCGTGCCCGGTGTGGTATCTGGAATCTTTTATGCTGACAGTGTTTTTAGAGCAATTGACAATTTGAAATGATGAATGGCTTACAAATGGACACATAATATGGTAAAATAGTGACATATGTCATCATTATGCAAGTTAGTTTTAGGTTTGTTACAACATCTCCATTAGAACTGTGGGTCTGGGAGAAGGATCCACAGTCCACATTTTCTGCACGTCGAAATATGATTGAACTAAGTGATTGTGTGGTTGTGTCACGATAAAATCCTAACTTTGATGACATACACACGCCAAATTGACTTTTCACAAAATCATTACAATTGCAGAATTCAATTAGACATAATCAAATCTATTATAACAGTACCCTAATCAGATGTAATGGGATCTGACATACCCAATCAAATATATGGGTTAATATTGCACCCGGAGTCCGTCTCCCACCGTGTCTGGCGGTCGCGCTGTGAAAGGCCGACCGCCGACCGACAAGCGGGCCGTTACCCGGCGCTGCGGGCAGACGCTGGCCCGGTTGCATGTGATGCACTTTAATAACCCGAGTATAATATTTGCTGCTTAAACGACTTGCTTGATGAGAGTGGAGCCTGTCAGTCATTCGAATGTGTCTTTTAAACAAGCCACTCCATTGACAATTAGACAAACCAGATGGCAACTTTTCATGCCTGTTGATTGACTAGCGACAAGTGACCTGGACCGGTTAATGATTCAAGAATTCACCTTCGGAGTGTATTTTAAAGCACGTTGTTACTGCGAAATGTGTCGAGTTAGAAAATGATTATTGAAGCTTAAAGTTATTGATTTGTCTATCCTTCTTGTACTCTAGTTTGCGGTTTTGTTTCTTCTGTCATCGGAAACTTTCTTGAGACACCCACTACTACTATTGGTTGGTGCTTTAATACGGACAGTCAAACATCGGTTATCGGCAGGGCGGCAGTAGCTCAGGAGGAAGGTTGCTGGTTCGATCCCCGGCTCCGCCTAGCTAATTGTCGAGGTGTCCCTGAGCAAGACACCTAACCCTAACTACTCCCGACGAGCTGGTTGGTTACCATGCATGTTTGACGCCATCGTCGGTGTATGAATGTGAGGCAATGTAAAGCGCTTTGGATAAAAATGCTAGCAACCATATATGTCATAAATGTCGGCATAGTTTAAAACGTCAATAAAACTAATTACAAACCCAAGTAATCATCAGATTACTAGTTGAAGGAGAGTCACAGTCTACAGAGCGGGAAAAGTGTGAACCGCACACCTTGACAAAAATAAACAAGACACCGCTTGGGTCCAAAGAGGAGGTCCACTCAACTGACCTGTTATTCATGACACAATATGGTTCCCCTTTGATTCAGCGGCAGAGCTGAGACAAATTCAAATAAAAAGGAATTCATTCAGGAGACAATGAACAGTGTCCTTGTTAAAGTAGAGGAAAAGGTTAGAAAATACGTCACTACTCGGGAGCCTGGCCCAATCGAGCCCGTGGGGATAATGAAATAATGAAGTACGGCACCAGATCTAACTCTCAGGTTGGAACACATATGGAACACAGGAGAGCTTAAAGACCGGGACTATTACACCAGGTTGGAGATCACACCCGTAAAAACCAAACACCCCACTTAGGAATTGGGTCATTAAGGAGCAAGTAGGGGCCGGTCACCTTGCTGAAGGATCCCTACTGGGAGGGAACCCAGAACCTTTCGACGAAGAGAAGAACACCAAGCCAATGCTAAATCCTCTCTACACCATCCGATATTCTGCCTGTAGTATTAATAGTAGTGGTGTAGTATCGAGACTAAATATTGTATTCATTTTAGTACATTTTGTGAGTACAAGTCGTCTCTGTAGCACACTCTGAAGCGTAGACAACTAGTAGCGCCATTTGAAAAATAATACTGAAATGAAAAGAGTGGGAAGGAATGTAAAGTAGATGCAAATGATTACTGTAACATAATAACACCATATATTGTCACTTACCACTGCACGGCTACAACGCAAAAGGTCCATATTTTCCAACGACTACTGGTGTACACAGCTACTGAGGGCGCAGGCCTGACGTTGGACAGTCTGACACATATTAGCATATTTCATGGGCCTAAGCGGCGCTCCTGCCAAACCCCCAGACCTAGTGTCCTATCTGTTATCACAACCCAGACAGCCGACCGCTCCTTTTTTTCAAAATGATTTCATCGTGTTGCAGACCGTCATCGGCACTTGGCACTTTAAATGGGACGGTGTCATCTGTGATACCGTGTCTCAACGTGATATGATGTAATTGGGGGAAAATTGAAAAGCAACAGCTTGGTCTGAATGCAAACCACGGAAAAATCTATCCCGAAAGTGGTATAATATCATAATGAATTTTACAGTCATTAGTTGTCATGGCAGTAGGCTAACAAGAGAGAGTCCTGTGAAGCGATCGGCTTGAAAAATAGTAGCAGTAATAGTAGTAGTAATAGAATAGTGTTAATCTAGAATGGGATGTTTAAAGTCCCGATCCTGAATTACTTCAACTGATTTATGGAACAGGTGTAAATAAAGGGTTAGCCAGAGGGAATGATGTTGAACCATTAAAGCTGAAGGTTAGAAAACCATACAAATTACCCTGTCCTTCCACGCTGTCGTTCATCACTGTAGATAATGAATCAAACATATCTGCATGTGATGTGGCCCGAGGCTGTAGCTCACATCCAATCACCTTCGGCGTCGATGGCTAACATCGCTAGTTACCGTATTTTACTATTTAGCCATTTCAGCTTTTATCCAAAGCAATTTATAGTTATTTTAAACATGCCGTTAATAATAAAGGTAGGCGTTTTTGGGCATCTTGCTCAAGGATGCCTACAGGTTTAGACTGCACGTATTGGGGTTCGAACCCAGAACCTTGTGGCTGGGAGTCAAACACCCGAACCCACTAGAAGACTATAGTATTCGGCCTCGCTGCTATGCCGCTGTGAGACATAGCAGGCTCAGGGTACCTTATTTATGATGCATACAATTTATGGTGTGCGTTCATTTTTCTTTTCCAGTCTTTTAAATTCAGAGGCTTCTCGTGGACCTGGCGTATATTTTTATCAGGGTAGCTCAACGCTAAGTTAATTACAAACGCGCACATTTATCGTCAGTGGCTCTTGGGGATCCTTAACCTCGAAACGGGGTGAAATAGACTCCCCGTACATTATGCCTGGTACATCTCCCTGGACTTGATCAATCGATTATGCATTTAAAAGATAAATAGAGCAAAAAACGATATAGTAAAAAGTAAACAGGCTTTTAAATCCAACCAACTGCGGTTTGATTCAAGTCGGTTTCAGCGCGGTTACGATATAGTTAAACGCAACCAGGGGAATATGTAATTAAATGTAGAATGTGGCTCATTCCAGATACTATTCAATCTCTAAATCTCTGTTGTGATGGCAGATGCAGACGGTGCACTGTGCTTGGGGTTTAACTTAATCAAATCCTCCAGTGGATGTGGGACGTCTTATTAAAGTTTATATTTAGCACTTTATTACGGATGCTTTTCCCGATGAATTCCTCAAATGAAAGAAAAAAAATCGAATGCATCAACTAACACACTTCACACTCAAGCACATCTGTAATACACAATTGCCCTTGACAACTTGAATTAAAATAAAGTAAAGCATTACATTTACATTTAGGGAATTTGGTAAATGGATTGCATTTATACAGCGCTTTTATCCAAAGCACTTTACATTTGCCTCACATTCACACACCGACGGCGGTGTCAACCATGCAAGGTAACAACCAGCTGGTCAGGAGCAGTTAGGGTTCGGTGTCTTGCTCAGGGACACCTCGACAATTAGCGAGGGGGAGCCAGGGATCGAACCAGCAACTTTCCAGCTGCCAGACAAGCGTCTCTACCTCCTGAGCTACTGCCACCAAAGAGAGTGAAACAATATATCTCTGACAGTAAGTACGATTTGAATAGTTTCAAGCACTAATAATTGCTAGGTTGACCCCCTGCTGGTAAACAGCAAGATAACCACAATAAGATGCTACACAATGTTAAATACTATTTTAAGTGCCAGGGCATACGAACATACAAGTAAGGGCTACGAATCCAAGACGGGATGGGACTTGAACCCTGGTTGGGGTAAATGGGGAGGGAGGGAGTGGGTTAGGGAGGAGAGGTGGTGGGGGTAAGGAGGGTCCAGCCAAGCATGATTTCAATGGCGTCACAGTACGGCAGAGGGGCCCCAACTCGTGCTCAGCCCTCGGCGTTCGTCCCCATAGAAACGCGGGGCTAGGCGCCCCTGCTGCAGCACTGAAAGCACTCGTCAAAAGACAGGTCATCTGCACCCACTACACAGCACAAAACACACACACAAACACACACACACACACAGACACACAGACAGGCAGAGCTGAACATTGTGACATGACCTCGCTCTTTCCTTTTAAGAGCCGTCATCTGCTGTAGCCCTGCACTTATTTTTTTGTTTGGTGTCTTTTTTTTTTGCTCTCTAGGGGTGACGGAGGTCGGCTGGCCGAGGGCGCCACTCATCTAAACTTTGTTCAGCCATTCCAGCCAATTTCTATTTTGGATATCATTGTCTGAAACTGTCTTTGTCACGCCTTATCTCTCTCTCTCTCTCTCTCTCGTAGCTGCCTCAGCATTGATCACACACACACACACACACACACACACACACACAAGCTGTTGTGGCAATCACAAAACGCGCCTGACTGGACTCACACCCACAGCAGTGACAGCGGGGGGGGAAACAGAGAGGCTTTTGGGAAATAACCTACCTTCACTTTTTTTTCCCTTGTTCCTTGTCAAGTTCACTAAGTGTGTCTCCGCGCCACCGCCGGAGACAGAGACAGACAGAGCTGTAAGAGGTTCACCGCACCTCCTTTTAACAGCCCCCCGCTCGCTACCTTTAGGATTAGCTTTAGCTCGAGCTACACTGTCAACGGGCATCCCTCCGACGAGCCCGTGATGGACACATGTAGCCGTTGACATTGAACTCGGCCGTTGCTTCGATCGTGGATGAAAAAGCCGCACGACGGGCGCAGATACGATGAAGGAAAACACAGTGTTCCACACGAAGGACAAGTCTTCTGAATACATATGTATTTTCAGATTGTCAGAATCCTGCTATTTATTACCAGCTGTCATGGAGTGCAAATTCAGCAGGAGCTCCTCCTCTATACGAATGTCATATCAAACCGTGAGTGCCGTTCGATTTGAATATAAATCATATTAAATATGTATTAAATATGAATATAAATGTACTTTTTTTTTCCTCCGGCCTTCAATGTATGCACCTCCACACCTTCACCAAGACACGTTCCCTGTTGGTCTAGTGTTGCACTTTGGTGAATAAAATGCCCAAGCCAAATCTTATAAATATTAACGACCCAAAACATAACAGATCTGTTTTTGTTCTCATCTTGCTGCTCTCTGGGAGTAAAGACAGCACATGTGTTTTGTTTTTCTTCCCCTCGAGAAGAGAGCGCCACACGTCTAGCCTCGGGAGACCTCCCGTCGAAAGCGACTTTCAAAACGTCCAGAAGTGTACGACGACCAATCAGAGCTGGGCAAAGTTCATAACATGGCTGGACGCTCGCTGATTTGAAATGTGAAAAGGATGGTCTGCCACACACACACACACACACACACACACCACAGATAAAATGACCCTTCTTTGTTGAAGACAACGTGAATACGACACTTCCTGGGTGAGTGTCCTTGGGTTGCCAGATTTGCATCCTAAATAAGTAAATATATTCCATATTAGCATTCTAATGGCTCATCAGGAGCGGTAATATGCACTGACACCGCTCCCCGTGTCCCCAACAATAACCCACTAAATACACTAAATACAGGATATTATTGTCTTGCACAGCACTGTGACTGTACGCCTTTAAAGAGAAGCGACATTAGCTAAAACACCTTATTAACTAACAAACTACTTGAGTGTTGCAGCACGACTTCAAAGTAAAAGCAGAGCATTTTGTAACTGCGCAGTATTTTTCCCCCCCTCCATTTCTACACTATTTTCCCTTTAATCTTTTACCACCCGCTTGACATTAAAGTGACAAGGTTCACAGCAGGAGTGTACGATGTTTTCGACTCATTTTGTTTAAAAATAACATTCTGAAAGGTGATGTACCCTTTACGAAACGCTGAACTGTAGGGTGTCTGTTCCGATTACAGACACACAGACGGTTCACACACAGACGGTTCACACACAGACGGTTCACATACAATCTTAACGAGCCATCTGCAAATTCTCAGTCCTCGAGTTTCGTCCTCCTTCGTGTTTCAATTAAAGAGCTGTTCTGTTGCTTTGGTCACTGGCAGCCATCATTACAGTTAACTCCACTGTGGATGTATTAGAGTGTGTGTGTGTGTGTCACAAGCCACAAGCACTTAGGTTATTGGTAATTGTATGGAGTGCGTCAGCTTAATCTTAAAAAATCAGTTTGGAAACATGTTAGCCTCCAGCGTTTCCTCCCTTGTATAATAAAATCGGTAAATACACATGAAACACGCTTGAAATACACATGAAACACGCTTGAAATACACATGACGCATACATGAGATGTACACGTTTGCTGTAGAAACTGAGAGACATCTGTGTGTGTGTGTGTGTGAGTGTGTGTGTGTGTGTGTGTGTGTGCGCGCATCCGACTGTGGTGACAAAGGCCGTGATTAGTGTGTGTGCGTGGTGACATGCCTTCTGCATCAGGTTGTTTTGGTGCGCCTGCTATTATTGAGCCTAATGGGCCTCCGTAGTGAGCGGCTTCAGGATGATTGATCACGATCCTTTATGAGAGAACTGGAAACACATCCCCATAATGATGCTTGTAGAGGCTTTTGTATCGTGTGTGTGTGTGTGTGTGTGTGTGTGTGTGTGTGTGTGCGCGCGTTTGTTATGTGCGTGTCTATTGTGTGTGTGTGTATTATGTGTGTGTTGCGTTTATGGGTGTATTTTGTATTGTGTGTGTAGTTTGTATTGTGTATTGTGTGTGTGTGTACATGTGTGTGTGTGTGTGTGTGTGTATTTTCTATTGTGTGTGTGTGTGTGTGGGAGGGAGGGTTCAAGTGACAAGGCCAGGAATGTGCTCTTCAGGTCTGATGGATGGCATTCATCACTCTGCCAAGACGCCCTCTCACACACACACACACACACACACACACACACACTCCCCACCCATTGCTATTTGCAGTGATTGCGTGCCTCTTTGAGTGTGCTTGTGTGTGTAAGTGTGTGCGTGCGTGTACGTCATTTTGTATGTGAGCTAATGGAAGAAATGGATTGTTTCACGAGCAAAGAAACAAAACAGTATTGTGGAAAATGCTTCCCACTCACCAACTGTACGATACCTGGGTGTAAAGGGGCACGGACCGCAATGTTCGTCTCGTGAGATCGGCTAAGAGGCAAAACGATGTCACAACGACAGGGAAGTGATGACTGCGGAAAACAAGATGACAGACACTACGACACACATCCCCGTTGAACGCTTCACTGGTCCGCATTAAAACCCAAGGCTCACTGCACACACGCACTTTATTTCCTGTGCGATATTATCGACTACGGGATACATTCGCTCACTGTCAAATCTGCCTTTCAAACTAAACACACACAAAAAAACCACGGGGAACGTCACTACAGACCCACGCTAAGAAGATACAAACGTACTGCTGCTTTATTTTAACACTCGCCCAATAGATCACGTGTGCCACGCGTGTCTCTGCGCGCCCCCCCACCCGCTGTGTTTAAGATCTGAGACTGCATGCTCCGACGGCTGGGAGGAGAGTGATTCCACTCAAACGTTTTTCAAATGCCTTCTCGGG
>OMKP01078649.1:0-12467 GCA_900302375.1 Bathygadus melanobranchus
GGATCAAGTACCTCAGTCTTGACCATAATAATGGTAAAGCATCCCCTCTCGTGTAATATTGCTTAACTATTAAGTTAACGTCATGCACCTACACACACACACACACACACATATATATATATATATATATATAAATATATATAAATATATATCAATTAATCTGGAAGGAAACAGCTCTTAACTTCACAAGGAAGTTGAGACCCAGAAACGGAGACAGCTCGCCTTCCAAGTAAAAAAGGCAATGAAGACTAGCCAATCAGAGGCAGAATAGGGCACGACTTACTAAGTATCAAGTGCTGAAATGCTGTTGAACCGATGCCATGGCAAGCCTGACCTCTAGTGGCAATGTCTGGTGTTCATCTCCATCTCTTGAGCCTTTACCTCTCATTTATCTCTCATTGACTGTAAAGAACATAGAGACAAGCTTCCATAATGTTGAAGCACGTAATGTAAAACCGGAGATCAGAGTGTGTTATTAATAGAGCATTATTAATAAAGTATTAACACAGAGAATGTATCGTAGAGGGATGTCTATAGAACCTGCCAGGTTTGATGTCCAATAGCAGGGAGTACTTAGAGAACGATATAATCAATATTATTATTGGTTGTGTGACGTAATGCCCCACGTTATGTTCTTTGAATGCTACATTTGGACAGCTGTTAACAGTAACTCACTTAAAAGTAGATCAAAACCTGAAATTCACCAAGAGGCCATCTTGGTTCTAAACCCTAGCTGGGTGGTGGAAATGAATGTGGAATTCCACAGTGAATAAGGCCCGTAGACAGGGGCAGACTGTCATGTTGGCAGAAGCTGAAAGGAACTCACGCTTGTGTGTGCATGTGTGTCCACTCCTCACCCGTCTTCTGAGATTCTAGGAGGTGATAGAGTTGGGGGCCCCCCTGGGAAAACATTTTGACGCATTACTTCACATTCAACAGGCCCCTGTAGCTTCAAGCGCCCGCGGCCGTTACCGTGCACATATATAATGTTCACGACTAGTGTTGTTTTAACCTCGGAGCTATGCAGCGAGAAGAGCAGCTGTCATCTGGCTGAGCTTGCTTTAGTGATTTACCGACTGAAGCTTGAGAATGTGTCAGCCTTATAGCGATACCATACTAAAATAACAACCTCAGTAATGTTATGCCAGGGTGGCTTGCTGGCTCAACCCACTCGTCACCACATAGGCACATACCAGACGCAGAACTTTACCTCAAGCACAATGAACACAGAAATAAAGGAACCAACACACGGGGGGGGTGGACTTAAATAAATGGAACACAGGTGGACAGAATTATGTCATCAATGGCGACGGGCAAGAGTAGCTCAGGGGGTAGAGCGGTTGTCTGGCAACCGGAAGGTTGCTGGTTCGATCCCCGGCTCTGCCTAGCTAATTGTCGAGGTGTCCCTGAACAAGACACCTAACCCTAACTGCTGACGAACTGGTTGTTACCTTGCATGGTTGACACCGCAGTCGGTGTATGAATGGGTGAATGTGAGGCAAATGTAAAGTGCTTTGGATAAAAGCGCTATATAAATGCAGTCCATTTACCATCAACGCAAGTGACAAACAATTTACTAACAAGGACACAGGGAAAACAAGATGTGGCTGGGCCGGGATAGTGAAAACATGTCTTTCTCTTTCAACCCGAACCTTGTCTGTCTTCACTGTCCTGTCCAAAAAAAGCAAGAAAATGATTATGTAATATAAAGATAAGCCAGAGGTACATTCTGAACGACTATTTGAATGTGACATGTTGTTTTTGTTAATCTGGAACCCCCCCGTTTTACAATATTTGTAATATTCACATTTTAAATGATCTATCAACGAGTTTATCCAGCACTATTTAAAATAGCAAAAAAAGATTCAAACTGCAAGCAGTCTCTAAAGGTATTCGCAGCCCACATGCACCACTAACCCCGACAACCACGCTTTTGTAGATGGTGTAGAGATATTAGTGCACTCCAGAAACAAACACACACACACACACACTAAAGAAGATTTGAATGGCAGGAAACCTTGTATCAGTGTGAGTGTGTGTGTGTGTTTGTGTCTGTGTCTGTGTCCTGGAAGTGCTGACTTCAGCAAACTGATATTTTTTTCCATCAGGGCAACAGGGCTGATATGAATAATGTTTTGCTTAAATTAACAAACATTATTTGTGTTAAAACAGTACAACATTTGTTTTTCCTCCGATTATTTCATTGTTGAACTACAATGGTGGCAGTGTACCGCTCGGTTTCCATCTCGTGTGAGTCGACGCACACACACACACACACACACACACACTAACACTGATACAAGGTTTCCTGCCATTCACACACACACAAAAGCTCCAATCCATGTATGCAATGTATCAATCAAAACAGTAGTTTGAATGGTAGGAAACCTTCAACCAGTGTTGCATTGTGTCATTTAGCAAATAGGTTTAGTAGCATCTGATTGGTTGGTTTATCGTTCTGGGAAAATCTACTGACTGATTGGGCAGGTGACATGTATTGTTGTATGATTGGCTCACTGAATGCCGTTTGTGTGTGTTGTGTGTTTTAATTTTGAAGGCTATCTAAACCAAATTTGGCACACCTGTTAAGGGGGACATCCTCTATGTGCCTACCAGGTCGAATCCCTGGGACCTTCTGAGTCGGAGTTATGATTGATAGAAAAATGTTACCGTTTAATTTTCGCATAACTTTTTATAACTTTTATGCATATTTTAGTAAGTAAAAATGGAGAGGCATGTCCATAGAGCATATGTACTGAATCTCAAAACTTTTTCCCAGTCACTGGCTGAGATATCTTTGTTAAAAAGGTCAGCGAATAAACACAAATACAAAGAGGTTGATACCAATAAACACACACACACAAATATACATGCACATAGGTAAACGCACACACATAAATACACAAATTCACACCCACAAACACACACACACACACACACACACACACACACATACAGCATACGTAACCATGCTCTGTTTACCGTTGTTTCTGCTGACAAGTGAATTCTATTCTGTATGTCAGGTCCACAGAAGGTACCGGAACACACATACACACACTGTGCTGTTTACAACTACCTGTTTTTCACCTTCTGTTGATTTTAATTATCTCTTGCCATAGAATAACTCATTTACGTGTGGAAAACGGAACTATAACAACATAAAATGCACCTGACAATTCAAATGAATAAGTATCAGCATTAGGCCTATATTATTATACATGTTGCGACACATTTATTCATTAAAAAGCAAAAAGAGCAGACATTTTTTCCTGGAGGTCTATGAAATCCTGCCATGAATTAGATAAATCACTCTGTTCATGTTCAAACCCATTCTGCTCTGGGGTCTGTGTGTGTGTGTGTGTGTGTGTGTGTGTGTGTGTGTGCGCGCGCACACACACTGTGTTACTGTGCTATATAAGGGGGTGATCGTCAAACCTTAGACCCAGAAATCTTGGTCAGACAGAATCAGCGTAGCTATGGCAACGGTGTTGTTGAATGTGTTGGGGATACTGCTGTGCTCCCTGCTTGTGACTTCTGATGTTGTGCCTCAGGACAACTTTAACCTCCAGGCGGTAAGACGCTTACTGTAGCTGATAATCAATAATATTACCAAACTACGGTCAATTGAAAGGCATCTAGCTTCCCAGTTAAAATTAGCCATTGATGATGAGGCAGATGAAATATATTTGGTCTCTAGTTCTACTATATTTTATCACAAAAAAATTAGATCCTATAATAATAGTAATTTCTGTGTATAGACAGGCCTATAACAGTATTTATTTCTCCAGAAATTACTTGCCATTCTTTGATACATTATATGCTTTGTTTACACTATTTGTTTTGTTTGGATGTGTTCTTACACCTTCATTTGATGAAGTACATAGCTAATCGAATTATCTCATTGTAAAGAAACCAGACCATTACTTTCTGCTTAAGTTTTGCTAAAGGCTAGTTCTGCTTCTGAGCAAAGAAAAAAAAAGACAAATCGCTAACTGGAAAATTGCTAGATATCATTGGAGGTAAAGTTCGTGTAAATGTGTCGGCATATGCAGGTGGCGGGGAAATGGTATTTGATCGGCTTCGCCACCAACGCCCAATGGTTTGTGGATCACCGGGCTAGCATGAAGATGGGCACCGCCATGCTTACGCCAACCGCTGCCGGCGACCTGGAGATGTCCTACGCTAGTCTCAGGTATTAGGACTATAGGGACATATAGTAAATAAAAAAAAAAGTAAAAAGCTTAACAAAAAAGAATGAACATTTTCTAATATTGCCTAACAATATAGCCTAATATTTTGTTAATTTCCAGGTCTGACGCATCGTGTTGGAGAATGAGCCACCTGGCAAAGAAGACGGATGTTCCTGGAAAGTTCACGTTCAAGAGCGAGCGTGAGTCCCACACGCACGCACGCAGACACACACACGCAGACACACACACACACACACACACACACACTTAATCCGTGTCTTTTCTCACCTGTCAGGAATGGATAACGATAATGACATGCGCGTGGTCGACGTCAAGTACGACGAGTACGCGCTCATCTACAACCTCAAGACCAAAGACGGCGTTTCCACCGTCCTCAACAAATTATACGGTAAAACATGTCTCTATTTCGACAAAATATATTTCATATGATTCACGAACGGGCGAGTTCACTAACCAGGTGTCTTCTTTGACAGGCCGAATGACCCAGCTCAAACCTCAACTGTTGGAGAAGTTCAGGCAGTTTTCCCTGGAAAACGGTATTCTGCCCGAAAACATCGCCATCCTCCCTCACAACGGTAGCCTGCCCCAAAGATATCCACGCCACAGTAAAACCAACACGAGTTCAATCCCAATATCACGTTACTTCACACAAAACTGTTTTACCTCTGCTTTCTTTCTAGGTGAGTGTCCTGGTGTCTGAACCGCTGCCCCTGGTTTCACGCGACAAACAGTTTCTCTGCACGTGTAGCCGAGGCTCCACGTGGACGTAAATAAAATAAAAACTGTTTGGTGCACGCTAGTTGTTGTCCATTTAATCGAAGACTACTAACTGAGACGAAGTTAGTAAAAAAAAAAGAAGCAACGGTTCATTCTGAGGAATACCTAACATAAGTTAGTTTCGTGTTCAATATTCATTTGATATTTGACCTTTGGCGCAAGCGTGGAAGGGCTCATTAGGGAACTGGAGGAAGGTACTTTCATGAACAACCTTTTTATGTTCGATAAAATACCAACATTCACTAAGTTAATGGACAAAACAATGGTTGTGGAAGAAGGCCAGATATTAGTAGAATAATTTGGCATTGGTTTGATGTGTCTATGTTGAATATCTAAAAAGTAATTGAGACATTGTTACAATAATATACATATTGTGGTATCTATGCAAAACACTGAATATGTAACAAATATCAAATAATATTTCATCCAACATGTAAAAAGGTGTGGGTGGAGCCACATTATTTTTCGTGAAAGTATTTGCCAGTCCATAATGAGCCCTCCCATGCTTGCACCAAATGTTGAATACAAGGGTTAGGGTTAGGGTAACCCTACAAATATGAAACTAACTTTACCAAGGTGAATACATCGGCTATAATTTAGGCCTACACGTTATCACATAGCCTACTGATGTGATGGATAAAATAGTCCCACATGCAGGTAAAATACTTGGCTTTTATTACCTTTTTTCTTACCAAATACATTGAAGTACATCGATAACAACACAGTTTTGATTTTGTTTCTGTAAAGTGTTTTACGTCTACACACTTTTTACAGAGTTGTGTACAAAACAATAATTTACGTCCCATAGAAGTCTAGTTACATGTAACTATACAACACATTGTAAATGATGAAATAAATATAAAAACAAAAACAAAAAAAGTCACAGGTGAAATAAAAAGTAAAAAGCCATAGTACAAATACACCATCAGCACCGGCCATCTGACGTTGAGTCTAACAATAGAGTTCCCTTTCCGCCGGTCAATTACTCGGGACACGAGTTCGGTTTGTCGCTTTAATAAAAACGTTTCACCAGATTTACCATTATCTAACCCTATTAAGGCCCGCCAGAAAGAAACCTTACCAATGTGGTGGGTGGTGACGTTATCATCAGCTCCCACAGACACATACCGCTGCACGTATCACCCACTCCTTTTATTGCAGTGTATAAACATCACAAACAAAAAGGAAACTTTTCTTATTTGATGTTTATCCCCAAACACCGGCAGCTGTGGCGTCATCTCACCATAAGGGGCCGTTTTCCGACAGACGAGCTGAGAACGGGAATATTAGTGTAACGATTGAATATATTGACATGGACTGTTTACCTATTGTGACAGTTTTGGTATTTCACATCGCGACGTCATTTCTAAAACAAGATGCCATGAACGTTATTTAGTATAATAATTCATTTTTGAATTATCTGTGCCGTTTTATATATTTTTGTTGACACATGTAACGGAAAAGGTTAGAAAATTAGGTGGAAGCTGAGGGAAGCACAAAGAAAATACCTAATCATTACTGCATCCATCATAAAACAAAACAAAAAATTGGCAAGTGCTTTTGGAAATGTTTTTCATAATCTTAACCAGGAAGTCTGGTTCTGTGTTAGCATTTTAATCACTCAAAATAAAAAAGCTAATGTTTCGCAAGAAACACTTTTTTGTGACGGCACAAATAATAAAGACCAGTGTGGTTTAGAGCTGTACGTTACCTGTAAAACAACATAAAAAAAGGGATGTATCTACAAAATGAGGACTCTGCACCTTGCATGTGTCATGCACACTGACAGACATGCAGCTCTTAAGTGCAAGCCTCACAAGGGCGACCCCCCCCTGGCCTCTTCTGTCAGATGAGAGCCTAACGGTATGTACACGTTCACACATTTCTGACGACCAATCGTCTGACGGAAGGCTGGTTTAGAAGGAGCAGGAAAACAACAACCAACACCGAATGGACTAAGTGCAGCGCCCAACCGAGCACCAGAGAGAGCTGATCCTGGAGGAGGAACCCGAGGTGGCGGCTCCTGGCTATGAGGGGGGAGTCCTTTAATGGCCGTACCGCGGCGTCGCTCACTCCTGCACCACGTCCTTGTGGTGCCGCAGGATGTGCTGGTTCTTCTCCGAGGGCCGGCGGAAGCCCTTGGAGCAGATGTTGCAGCGGTGCGGGTAGTCCTTGGTGTGGATGGAGATAACGTGGCGCTTGAAGCCCGATGCGTCGCCCGTGCTATAGTCACAGTACTGGCACTGGTAGATCCTACGCTCCTTCTGCCCCTTCCCCATCACCACAGTCACACTGCTGGCCAGGCTGGCCGCGCTCACCCTGGCGGGTGGCGTCGACATAGGTATGCCCCCGCCCATCCCCCCGCTGACGACGGACGGTTTCTTAGGCGGGGCCGGCGGGGGGGCGTGAGCGGCCTCTACCGTCCTCTTGACCTCGGTCTTCTCTGGCGACGACTGCTGCTGCAGCTGCTGCTGCTGCTGCTGCTGCTCCTTAGTGTGCACCGACAGGATGTGGCGGCTGAGCACAAAGGGGTCGGCGATCTTGAAGTTGCAGTGGCGGCACTGGTGCAGCTTCTTAGTGCGGTGCGACAGAGAGTGCTTCTTGAGCTCCGACGGCCGGTGGAAGCCCTTACCGCACACGGCACACTTGTGGGGATAGTCTTTGGTGTGCACCGAGATGATGTGGCGCTTCAGGTCGCTGGAGTTGGAGCTCTTGTGGTCGCAGTGCGCACAGTGGTGCGTCTTGTTCTCCTCGTGCGTGAGCGCGTGCTGCAGCAGCTCCTCCTCCTCGGCGAAGGTCTGGAAGCAGCGCTCGCACTTGTAGGGCATCTCCTTGCTGTGCTTGGTCTTGATGTGGGTCTTCAGGTTCGACGAGTCCGCCGACTTGTAGTCGCAGTACAGGCACGAGTACGGCTTCTCGCCCGTGTGCGTGCGCATGTGCTTCTTGAGCTCCGACGGGTGGCGGAAGCCCTTGCCGCACTCCACGCAGATGTGCGGGAAGCTCTTGCTGTGCACGGCCAGCAGGTGGCGGTTGAGTAAGCCCTGCTCCGCCGTCTCATAGTCACAAAACTTGCACTTGTGCATCTTGTTGGCGGGCGGCGGCGAGGCCGGCTGGCCCTTGGGCTCGCGGTGGTGGTGTTGCAGTCTGTGGGAAAACAGCGCCGCCTGCTGGTGGAACTCCTTGCCGCACACCTCGCACTCAAAGGGCGCCTTGCTACTCAGCGTGTGCACCTCCATGTGGTTGTGGAGGCTCACCTTCTTGTTGGTGGTGAAGTCGCAGTCGGTGCACTGGTACTTCTTGCGGGTGAGGACCTCCTGGTGGTGGTTCTTGGTGTGGCGCTTCAGGAAGCCTCGCGACTTGAACTTCTTGCCACACAGCATGCAGGGGTAGACGGTGAGCGGCTGGCCGTAGGGTCCGATGATGATCGCTGGAGGGGGACGGGACAACGATAAAGAGTGAAAACATGGAACGCTTTCAGATGAAAACAAGAGTAAAGTCTAAAACAGGACTGGATATTGTTCGACATTTATCAATACCACTACCTGGGTTCCAAATAACAAATCAATACTTTTCTTTTTTCAGTGCCTGACTTTGAGTATCAACACATTCCTCGATCATAAACAAAAATAAACTAGAGAAGGTTGCCAGGAATGACAGCGCTGGAGCAAAATATTCAGCTCAGTGCAGTTTAGTTTTCAGATTTTGCTCATCTTTGACAGCCGACACACCCAAACACTACCCCATCATTAAAACATCACTTGATGCAAAAAAAGTGATGTCATAAATGTTAGGTTTGTAAAGTAGTGCTTGGTGTGGGATGTGACGGGCTAAAGGCAGACACCCTGGTCGTCGACGGCAACAGCCCTACCTGTCTGCACCTGGCGGGGCTCTGAGCGCCGCTTGTTCTTGTTACGTTGGCGGTTCATGTCGTCCACGCCGTCCGACTCGTCGATGTGGAGCAGAGCACTGGCTGCTCCATTCCTATTCTCACAGCTCTCGCTCTCCTCTGCGCCTGCAAAACACACACACGTAAAGCCATTTAGGTCATTTTGAAAGTGTCCATTTAATTACGACACAGTTAAGAGTTACTTGTTCAAGACATCATTGCTGAAGTTAAAATGATAGGTCAGGATAGAGTAGTGTATCGTGTCTAGTCTCTTTCGACTCCCGGCCAAAAAGGTACTGGGTTTGATTCCCAAGGTCCACAGTCTAGCTGTAGGCATCCTAGAGCAAGATGCCCCTGTGGAGTGTGTGTGGTTGGTGGTAGCACTCTGCTCAACTACTTCAGCTGGCCGGCTGGTACCACCATTGCTCCGCCAAATTGCAACTCTTCTCTGTTCTTGTCAGGACAGCAGGGTTGCTCATCGGCTTCCGCAAGAGACTCAAGAAGCACCTGTTGAGAATTCACCTGGACTCTGCATAGCTTCCCTTCTTAGCCCCCCACCTCTCATCCCTAACCCACTCCCACTTACTCAACAGGGCTTGAATCCCATCCCCTCTTGGATCCCTAGCACTTATGTTTGTACATCTTGGCACTTAAAAATAGTACTTTGTGTAGCATTGTGTATCCTGGCTAGGGGTCAGCTTAAAACTTGTTACTTGTTATATTAACCTTACAATTATGAGTGCTTGAAACTTGTTCTATTCAAATATTACTGTACCATCAGATATATTGTTTCACTCTTTCGACAAATTTACTTATTGTAAGTGTCTTTGGATAAAAGTGTCTGCCATATGCCCTCAATGTAAATGTAAATGTAAATGGTTGACGTACTGTGGTTTCCATGGTGATGGGAGTCACCCACGGACATGTAGACCATCTTCTCTCTGATTGGCTGGTTGCCCGTAAGCGCCATGCTCTCCGTATCGCCGTCGCTGATGTCAACAGATTCCCCTGGAGAGAAAACACTTCATTAATACTCAAAATACCCAGTTAATACTCTGGCGGCTAACAAAAAAATACCACTCAGTTATACTCTCATAGCCAAGAAATGCCTCTAAAATGAATACTCTGAAAGAAAACAACGATAAACAACACTTAATTAATTCTTAACAGAACACCACATAATGGGCATACATTATCCAACCAGCACCATCAATGAATGCTACTAGATTGAATGAATAACTCATATCACTATGTTGATGGTGATAGGCGACACCTATGGCATAGGTTTGCATCACCAGATGTCACTTTTTGGCCTACTGTTTTGAACTGACTTTCAGCAGTACAATTCAAGATTTAGGGTTCATTCCTGGTGATGCTGCTCACCCATGTCATCCTCTCCGGAGTCTGCCTTGAAGATGTAGACCTTGATGACCTCCTGGCCATCCTCATCCTTCTCCACCTCCTGGTCCTCCACCGCCCCCTCCACCGTCACCTCTGTCCCATCATCAGACACCATCTTACCAGCCTCGTCCACTAGGTGGAGAGGGAGAGAGAGTGTTAAAACAAGGGCAGGGCATTCCTAACCTTTGTACAGCACTGGTTAACCAGACAACAACAGCTGCCCTCAGACAAAAAAAAATCAATCTAAATCTAGTCTACATACTAAAATAAATTACATTTGGACTTCCGACTAATATTTCCAGTCATAGTATGGTGTAATAGCACTTAACACAAAACAAATGTAATCAAGCAATTAACTACTCCCTGAGGTACTTGTAATTTACTTGAGTATTTCTATTTTTCTACATACTTCTAATATTACTTTAGTAATAGTAGTAGTACTTTTTACTCCAGTACATGCATCAGCTTTAGTTACTACTTTGTAGATTAACAATACAAAATATAATCAATACATAAATTGTTTTATTATTATACTTCTTTCACAAGCTGACACTTCCTTCACATTTACCAGCTGCAACATTAAAGGGATGCACATTGATGCATCAATATGTATAATTAAATAATATAATATATATGATTCTGAAATGGGCCATTTTGCATAATGAGTACTTTTACTTTTGGTACTTTAAGTACCTAACCCTGACTTATTTTGATGCTAATACTTTTACTTCGGTAACATTTTCAATGCAGGACTTTGCTTTATTTGTAACTTCAACAGTGTGGCATTACTACTTTTACTTGAGTAAAATATCAATACATCTTCCACCACTGATTATTAACTCTAATTAGGCAAGTAGGGAAATCACTTGCAATCAGTTGATGTGATTAAGCATGTTGTCGTCATTGTTTACTGCCTGTCCTGTTATACGTTTCTATGCTTTCACACAATCGATTCTAAAAAAACACACTAATAAAGTTATTTGTATGAGTAAAAAACCCTACATGATATCATCAGGTAGTCCCCGCATCCGTCCTGGTCGTCCTCCTGCTGCTCGTGATCCAGCCCGTCCTCCATGGCAACACCCTCCTCCTCCTCCTCCTCCTCCTCCTCCTCGCCCTCCAGGGCCATCACGCATGTCTCCACGGCAACGTCCTCGTCCTCCTCGCAGTGCACGTAGTCGGACACCACGTCCTCCACCGCGTCCTGGATGACCAGCTCCTCGGAGGCGAAGCGATGCACTGCCATGCCCTCGCCCTCGCCCTCCGATACCAGCACCGTCTCTTGAAGCTCCACGACAAACTCCTGCCCACCGGCACAACCCTCATCTAGGGGACAGATGAGAAAGAAAGAGAGAGAGAGTCACAACACAACCAGGCATCCACATATACTGGATGGAGAATACAGAGAGATATACAACTTTTTATTGTCCTTTGTCTGACCCTCTCAAGTGTTACAATTAATACATTACATTTTCTGGCACAGTTACAGTAAAATACATCATTATTCAAGCATTCAAGCAACTGGAAAATTCAAGTGTGTACATATATTTCATTCTGCATTTATGCCTTATGTCTGGTGTTACATGACAAGAAATAATGTGATTATCAATAAAACACCAAAATACTGCTGATAGCAACACTAATGTTGTAGTAATCAATACAAAATGAAATCTGTTCTCTTTTTTAGTATTAAATCACGTTTATATTGGTTAATGTTAAGTATTTGTTGGGTGGTTCTTGAGCTTCAGTGTCTGACATCAAGCCATACAGAGACAACTATCATTTGTTTCTGGTGTCAAATTAAGTAAACTATTGCTCTGACTACCTAATTTGGTTATAATCCTTCTCATCTCGGCAAATTAGTTCAAGCTTACAACGAGCACAAGCATTAACTTATTTCAAGTTATGGCAGTTTGTGGAAACAAATTCTAGAGTTTGGTGAATCACTTTGTTCCACTCAAAAACTGGATGTAATAACAGAAATTAGAGATGGGCATCATATGAAACATTTCACTGATAGCATTTGTTGAAGAATCGTCAGATTTATTGTATTATTTGGAAATTTGTGCGACTTGAGCTACCACTAAATAACATTCAAATATCATAAAGATGTGCCATTGTTACTATTTTACCAAACAGAAGATAATTAGGTGGTCAGAGGAAGAAAAATTTAAAATGTCGCCCCTATAAGG
>OMKP01078653.1:0-11021 GCA_900302375.1 Bathygadus melanobranchus
GTTGTGTGGATCCTTGCGGCCCGTTTGTTATTCTCTGTGAGTTCAAGCCAGTAACCCCACCATGTTAAATGAATGAGTGTGTGCACATTGTGTGTATGTATGTATCTATGTGTGTGTTTGTGTGTCTATATGCTGCTGTGTGTGAGCGTGTGTGTGTGTGTGTGAGTGCGTGCGTGAGTATGTATCTATGTGTGTGTTTATGTGTCTGTATGCCTCTGTGTCTATATGCTTCTGTGTGCGTGCGTGAGTGCGTGTGTGTGTGTGTGCGCTTGTGTGCGCGTGTATTTGTGTGCGTGTGTGTGTGTGTGTGTGTGTGTGTTTTTCTCTTCCATTGCTGTGTGGGAGTGTTTAGATACAGTGGAGTTAATGTTATTCACGCCCTATGACTTCATGAGCTTCCCTCCTCCACGTTTATCACATCAGCAGGTGTTAACATTTTCTATTGGAAGAAACAACAGGGCTTTGTATTACTTGTGCATTAAAGCCTTCAGAGAATAAAATACCTCTGGGAGGCCACGGCAGGCCAATTCATTGTACCATTAAAAATACAAATAAGCTAATGCAGGTCAATGGTATACTAGTGCAGGCTAATGGTAGAGGATGCGTTATCAATCGAATCTCAGCCTCAGCAGTTATTTGTTGAGACGTAACAGTGACGCGTGTGGAAATGAAAACGCTATGAGAAAGTATTTAGGAGGTTTGAATTATTTAGTGCATTAGTCTCAAAGCCAATTTCGTTTTATTATGGTTTGATGTGAAGCACTTTTGAGATACAAGTGTTTTTAAACTTTGATCCTACATCTCTATGCCAACAATGCTAGCTAGCAGACCAGCTGAGCCCATCACTGGTGATGAGTGGACCTGACACCAGCAGTCCCCTTCATCTGATCATATAGTCCACACACTCTATAATTACATTTTACAGCTGTGTGCCCTAAAACCATAAAAGCATAAATCTGCATGGTTAGAGCACTGTTGTATCCCATGAAGTCCAAAAGTATCTTCAAAGTAAAAGAGTTTAAATATCTTTAATATTATTTCTCAGTTATGACAGGAAGTTAAACGCATTCGGCTTAATGCAGGTCTTCCCTGCCTCTATTCACTGTGGCTCAAATCACCGAAAAGGATCGTCTCACCCCGCTAACTTGGCAGTGCTGCTTCTCTCGCCCTCAGTGTCTCTCACTGGCCTCACAGGCATCACAGATAACATTACAACATCTCAGCATGTTCCTGAGAGGCCCCCAGCCGAGGGCCCCCAGCCAAGGGTCTGTCCTCATCCTGGATCACAGAAGGACCACAGCCAGGTTTCCTTATGTCCACTGCCAGTGATTGAGGTTGGTAGGAACATGCTCAGGGACTTCAGGGGGGTAGGCCTCAAATCAAAATGAGTGGGGAATTAACATCAACGGGGACATGCAGAACATATTTTATGTATGTTCAACATACGCATTATTGCTTGTCATGTTTGAGTTACAGAGGCAGAATTCAACAATATTTTCTCAGCCTGGTGACTCTTCTTTTCCCTCCATTTATTTTTATTGCCCTCTCATAATGAACTACTGCCTGAGGTTCCCCCCAATGTGCCCTTTGGGTGACCCTGATAGTGTGTACTGTGGTATGTGTGTGTGTATAACGGGTGTATGTTTACCTGTGTGTGTGTGTGCATGTGTATGTGTGTGTGTGCGTGTGTGTGCATGGGTGTTTGTTTGCATATGTGTGTGTGTGTGTGTGCATGTGTAGAGGCGTGTGTATTGTGTGTGTGTGTGTGTGCATGTGTAGTGGTGTGTGTATTGTGTGTATGTGTGTGTGTGTGTGTGTGTGTGTGTGTGTGTGTGTGTGCATGCATGTGAGTGTCCATATGGGTGCGTGTAAATATATGTGTGTGTGTTTGTGTTTGTGCGCAAGTGGACGGTGTGCTCCAAGCCACTGGAGTGCCAGATCAGTATGTGTGTGACAGCTCTTGGTGTTTTATATGTGAGAGGATATGCAAAAGGGGAGTATTACACACGTGCTCTGCATATCAACACGAACACACACCTCATATATCACAGACTCACACCCTAACGGGGTTACACACAGCATACGTACGTGGAACAAGTTATGATTGCCCTAAACACTAAATGGGCAATTAGACGAGGTAATTACAGAGGTGTTGTGGATTCACATCAAGAGGAATGCTTATTCTGGAGTCTAATAGTCCTGGACATTTATGAGCATAAACAAAGGAGTAATTAAATTAAACGTGTTTTTTTTCTCCATCTCTTACAGTTGAAAGTAAGGACGCTATAAATCCAGCAAAGCAAAAGAAAATTGTAGAACACATTATCTACTTACATGGAGAATGGCTATGTGTATTGTAATAAAGTATCTAATCTAAGTAACAAGTAATATTCATGTGAACACATAAGTTGTGGGGGGTTACAACATAAGGGAATTATAATATTGACCAGAAAATTGCCTTTTCGCTATCCAGATTCCAGTTCTAATAATATGTAATCTATGTTATGGCATACAGACCACACACATTTATTGACATGATGTTTCCTAAATCTATGGTATTAGAATGGTATAACTGCTGGGGTTCTCACCTCTCCTGTCCTGGTTGGCTACAGGGAGACAGGCAGCTATAAAGCATGTAGCAAGTCACACACACACTATGTATGAGTGTTGAATGAGTATTTTTTGGATTTGGTCTCTGAGGTGGTGTCGGCTTCACTAAGACTGAAATGCAGCCCTGGCGTGTGTGTGTGTGTGTGTGTGTGTGCGTGAGTCTGTGTTTGTGTTGCGTTCACACATCCGTTGCTGTATGTAAAACAGTGACATCATCTGGATGTTTAGGGGAAGTGCAAGGGCCAGGTGTGACCGTCGGATGTTGGATATAACAAAACGGACATGAAAGGATTAGGGTTTCTCAGCAGCTTTGTTGATTTTAAGTTCCTTGAAGTTATTTAGTTTATTGCTGCAGCCTCGTTCAAACCAACGGTCAAACGCCCAAGTTCCACTTTTTACCAAAAAAATTCATACACATGTGATTTTTAAATCTCCACACCTTATCATGCCTCATCCCTCACCGAGCCTCATCCCAGCTACAGGTAACGTCAACGCACATACACTGGACGGTCAGTCGAAACACCTGTGTGTGTGTGTGTGTGTGTGTGTGTGCGTGTGTGTGTGTGTGTGTGTGTGGGGGTGTTAGGATGGAACATCTGCTCCCTTGGGGAAAGTCAGCCAGTGGACTTTCATCATCAACACACACACACACATTCCGGAAGGAGAACCTGGCTGGTCAACATGTGATCTCATTTCTCATCTCATTTGTTGAAGCTGACAAACGAGACACATCTCGTACCCGATGCCATGTGGTGTACCTGAATAATGACCTATTAGATGTGAGGAACACCCCCTCACCCCGGCTGCCCCTTGTTAGCACCCTTGTTTTTATGAGTTTGGCATTAATGTGTAAACAACGGAAGGGGGCTACTTTTAATTTACTGTAAGCCAGCAGTTTAAATGGTATAAACACATCATTATGTTACCTGTTCTGTAATCCTCCTGCTCCACATCCTTTATTGGAATGCAAACAAAATAAGTGTGTGTGTGTATGTGCGTGTGTGTGTGTGTGTGTGTTTATGTACACACCTGTGTTTTTTAAGGGTTCCTGTATGTTTGTTTTATGACAGTGTTTATTTGTGTTGTTATTTCTTTGTTTGTGTGTGTGTGTGTGTGTGTGCGTCCATGTGTGTCTGTGTGTGTGTGTGTGCGTGTGTATGTGTGTGTGTGTGCGTGTGTATACCTTTTCATGCTTCTGTATACTGTATACTTTACACATATACAAGCAGAAGAAGTTTCATTAAAATAATGCTTTTAGAAATATTTTGTCAACAAGTCAACTGTAATAATGGATATTTAGTGTTATGGCATGTTATTTTCAACATTTAGAAATGCTAAACTATGTCCTTTGTCTTCCAAGATGACGGTTTAAATTCTCTCACGTTGATTTTTTCCGGCTGTGAAGAAATTATGAGTCTGAACTGCCTTGGAGTTTGAACCCCAGCCCAGACAGTTTTGCTTCTTGCTTCGATATTTAGATATTTGATAACCGTGTGAGCAACCCGCCCGCATGAACATGTCGACATTCATCAAATGATTTCATTTTGTGAATATTTGAATGTGTTTCTCGAACTCGAGAATGCATATCATTGCGCGACTTATACACGACAATAACATTAGGTTGTCAATAGTGTTGTATTACTCCTATAATTCTACTAATTCTACAACAACAGCCAGCAAGCTGTCCAACTGTTACTGTAGACATCCATCACAGACCACGTTCACAAAAGCCATCCCGCTTACTAGCCATCTCCAGCAGTAGTGTGGGTACAGCTCCAGGCTTCAGACTTCAGCTTCAAAGTGATCCCATTAGTCCTTGTTTGCAAACTTCTTCGGCTGGATGTAATGTCTGATTACATCCAGCCATGTCTGGTACAAAGTTGCATCACGTGGAAAACATTGAAAATGTGGTTGCAAGGCGAGTTTAACGGGGGCAACAACCGGGTACAATGCACCTCATCATTACAGTGACATAGCATCAAATAAAAGCAGACGTTGGTTTGTTAACAGAATGTTTTGCTTCGCTTCCCCCCCACCCATTTTGCCGCGACAGGAAGAAAATAACACAAACCATACTACTACGTGGACTTTGGTCTTTGTTAACATTAAAATGAAAAGACAAATCGGTAAATGGATGCCGACACATTCGTTAGAAGGACGATATCAGTCATGAGAAACAGGGGCGTGTGTTTACACTGAGTCTAACATGGAGTTTGAATGGACTTCTATTAGATGAGAGGGTGTTTGCTCACACAGATATCAAATATCTAAATATTGAAACAACCTACAAACCTACAAACAGTCCTGGGGTGCATACAAAAGCCAGGGTAGATGTGAAGATGACCCCAGAAGAAAAGATTAGATCAATGTGTGGAACTATATGGAACAGTGTAGGTTTTCAAATAGTGTTCAACCAAATCAAACTCCATATACACTTCAAACCATAATCTAACCAATAGTTTCTGAAAAAGGAGAGGAATGCAATTCAGCCCATGAGCCATCCCAGCATCAGCAGAACAGAGAAGACCTCATGGGTGGATTCTGGCGGACCTGCAGCAATAGAGTAAGAGTGATATAAACAGCTGAGTTGGCCGGCCATAGCAAACTCATTGGAATTCATACCTGAATAGAATGCTGTATTGACGCGCACAGTGCTGATAGGAACTTGGGCGAAGGCTAGAGTGTTCTCTGCTCGTCTCTCTGTTGTTGCGGTTGGTACAGTGCCACGCTTCCTGCTGTTGATGAAGTTGATGGATTCTTCCTGGAATGGATCCAGTGAATGAGGGGTTTAAATCCGTCCCCAGCTTCCATCAGGGCCTGTAGTAAAATGCTCTACCGTCATGCGGGCTTTCACCAAACCAGACACTGTAGACACTGTACCTACATTTTATGGATGGAAGGGATAACATTTCTGTCAACAAAACATTTCTCTGTGGATAAGGTCCCTGCTGTGAGAGGTTCCTGGACTTTTCCAGGAATGTGCCCCTTTAGGGGATTGCGTGCAGCTGGGGCTGGCTACTCACTGCTCTGGAGGGTTCTGGAACTCTAGTCTTGTCAAACATTGGCAAAATCCAAGGTCAACGTCACATTCATTTCTAAACTAATAATGGACATTGACACACAGACAGAAACACATCCATGTATCTATAGACTAAAGGTTTGGTAGGGTTAGGGTAACCCTAACCCTAACCCTAACCCTATTCCCACTAAAAAAAATATATGAAGAATGAAAATGAAGAATAAATGTTTTAGCAAACAATATGTGATTAAAACAACCTTTTTAAGAAGGAAAAGTAGTGTGAGACCGCATGGTAAAACATAAGCGTCACATTCATACTGACTTGGAGGGCAAGACCAAACGAGGCACAAAAGTCCGAACACAACCAAAGTGAAAGGCAAAAATATGACCGAAAATTACTTTTTATTACGCCAGGGCCCTAAAGATCCAAATAAAAACTCAAAGCAAAGGACAGATCTTGAGAGGGATCAGGTGGGGAAGGCAGAGTGCGCAGGGACGGGAAGGAGAAGAGGACAACAGAAGTACCCAGAAAGAACACTCAGGGTATAATTGGATGAACACTGACTGATTAACTATGGGAAATGACAGGGTACTCCTGGAAATGACAGCTCTCCCACTCTTCGTTCTTTAACCCCTCTCCAATCTTTAATAGAGCTCTCTAATCCATACGCCCTACTCAGTATGCAACTGGCACACACACACACACACACAAACACACAATCCATCTCATTTAGAGGTGTGTTTTTATAAGACATGAAAAGCACGGTCAAAGTGATTGTTTGATTGTTGTAATTACATGGCCTGTACGCACAAATGTCCCTGATTTTACAAAAGCGCTGTTGACAACTTTAGGTGAAAATATGGGTTGATCTGGCTTGGTTACGTTTAATAACATATCAAATGATTTATTGTGGAATAATTGAAGCTGACATAAACACAGAAAGGAAAATCATAATTGCGTCATCTATTTTGAAAAGGCTGTCCCCAGCAATCTAAATTAGCACTCATGGGTTTTGCTCAATTGCTTTGTGTACTTCAAATTGCTCTCTGGCAATGTAAAAAAACAACATAATTCTGTCCTCAGTATTAATCAGAGGACAAACCCCCTCCCATGTTGTTGTTATCCAAAGGCAACATTTTCTCTATATCAGAAGATGGTTCTCTGTTCAGGAAATGTCTCGTCGCCGCACGTATCGGCAGACCATTTGGCAAAGTGGGTCTCTATTCTATTAGAAGGTTTCACATTGATGTAGATTGTTATATATGTTTACGTTCCGACCAGTTAATATATAACAGAATGCATAAACCTAAAACACATGCAGTACATCTTAGTTTCACATATTTTGTTCCTCTTATTTTTCTATAACTCAATTATGTAATCCTATTTAGGCGACATGACGGTTTGATGCAGATGTCTTCTGAAATGTTGACCCTTTGTACTGATCATGGCTGTCTGCCTCTATACTATCCTCTCTCTTGTTGTTCCCTGAGCTGCCTCTTTCCCTCCAGTAATGTGTGTCGGCGCCTGGCTTTGGTTTCTCTGTGGCCTCCATGGGTTGGTCAGAGGAGAAGAGGGGCCCTGCAAGCTGATGGCTGAGCCCATCTCAGGAAGTGTTTATCAGGAAGGAGATATAGTGATCGGAGGTCTGTTTCCTGTTCATGTGAAGGCACCGGAGCCTGAGACAGAGTTTCAGGATGTCCGGGTAAATGCTACGTGTTCTCTGTAAGTGGAATGTTGAAGATTAAAATCAAGAAAAAAATGTAATCCATTCCCTTGAATAATCCTCTAATCTCACTTTTTCCTATTCCTTTGTAATTATCACAACTGTCAGACATTTACCCAGCTATGTCTCTCTTATTTCCAATCCAACTATCCTCTTGTTATTCCTCTCTTCAGTTTTAACCAGCGAGCATACCGCTGGCTGCGCACAATGATTTTTGCAGTGGAGGAGATTAACAGTAGCCCTCACCTCCTACCCAACCTGACACTGGGCTACCTGGCAGCAGATACCTGCCTGGCTGAGAGCACCACACTCTCCACATCCATAACTATGGTGACTGGCCTTCAGGTTTCAATAGCAGGTGATGGATGTAAGTCTGCCCCTGCAGTCCCAGTAATCATCGGTGATGTAAGGTCCTCATCTTCCATGATTATTGCAGACACCCTTGGGGTGTTTGATGTGCCAATGGTGAGGAGAACTATAACAACATAATCTCAGTGAGGAGTTGTATTATTGGTTGTAAAGTGCAGAAAATCACAGGGTAAACTTTCTCTCTACTTGTTGTTTCCTCAGGTGAGCTACTTGGCCTCATGTGTTTGCTTAAGCAACAGTCTGAAGTACCCACACTTCTTTCGCACAATGCCCAGCGATGCCTTGCAAGCCCAGGCAATGGCCAAGTTGTTACAACTGTTCGGATGGTCCTGGGTGGGCCTCGTCTCTGCAGACGATGATTATGGCAGGTTTGCTGTTCAGATACTAACGGAGGAGCTGAGGGGAACTGGAGTATGCGTTGACTACCACCAAGTTGTTCCAAGGGTAAAGGCCTGCTGCTGTTCTACTTGTCAGTTACTATAGCCTTAATTTACCAATGTATCAAAGCTCATGATGTTTTGTATCCAAGGGGTATCCAAAGGAGAAAATGAAAGAAATGGTTGAGACTATCAAGAAGTCATCTGCTAAAGTGGTGGTGACCTTTATCATTGATCAGGATGCAAAGGTCAGGATGCTTAAATTGATAATGTGATACAGTACAAGTACACACACACACACACACACACAACTGAGATGCATGGACGCGATGACATCTATGACACGTCCCCTGTCTTCAGGCCTTGCTGCAGGAGGTGGTTCGTCAGAATATAACAGATAAACAGTGGCTTGCTAACGAGGCCTGGGTCACGTATGCTACCCTGTCTGTTCCTCAAAACATACCCTCCTTAGCCGGAACCCTGGGGTTAGCTCTGCGTAAGGCTGACATCCCTAACCTAGGGTATTTTCTGACTCAAATACATCCTACTACATTCTCACTCGACCCTGACCCATTTAAGCAAGAGTTGTGGGAGGCACTGTTTGGATGCTCACTGAGGTTTACATTTGGACAGCAAACTTCGGAAAAACCCTGTTCGGGTTCTGAAGAGATAGGTACGCTGAAGCAATTGTAAAAAAGAATATCCACAGAATTTCTCTGCCCATGTTTCTTTTACATCCACTTTATCATCTATCCTCAGCTGTGGGGGAGAGCACGTATGCAGATGTGTCCCAGCTCAGAGCCACCTACAAAGTCTATAAGGCTGTGTATGCTGTTGCTCATGCTGTCCAGGATATGCTGGCCTGTTCGCCTGGAAGAGGTCCCTTCATTAATGGCCAGTGTCCCGATGTCAAGAAGTTGCATCCCTCTGAGGTACACTCTGAGGTTCCATGTTAGATGGGACATGTACATTTATTGTTTACATGTAACATTTACCTTAAAGGACAATATCCTATTAATTAAATTCAACTTAAATTCTTTGTCAGCTTTCTCTCTATCTCCAAAGGGTAAACTTCACCACACTGTTGGGGGAACAGTTATACTTTGATGAAAACGGAGACCCGCCTGCCTCATATGACATTCTCAACTGGCATGTGACACCTCAGGGGAAAGTGGAGTTTGTCAACGTCGGACATTTTGTGTCCTCACAAGGCTCGGGTGGTCAGTTTCACATCGACATGGACAGAGTTCAATGGGGCGGAGGACAGGGAGATAGGGTGTGTGTGCGCCTACGTTTTCTTTCTCCTGATATTAAGTTATTTGAGAACATTGGAAAGTAGGCCTATATGTACATATAACGTGATCAGACTGCTCCAAAACGTAGGTACCAGTGTCTATATGCAGCACACCTTGTCCTGCCGGTACAAGGAAGGTTCTGCAGAAAGGCAGACCGGAGTGCTGTTTTGACTGTGTGCGGTGTCCCGGGGGTGAAATCACCAACGAAACGGGTACTGCACAGAAACAACACGCAGCGCTGCTTCTGCTTCAAAGTACTTCATTCATGTATAATTGTACCTTCTACATCTGCCCCACCTCTAGGATCGCTTGATTGCATTAGGTGTCCCGAGAGATTTTGGTCTGATTCAGATCATACAGTCTGCCTGCCCCAGCAGGTTGACTTTCTATCCCATAATGATATTATGGGTATAATCCTCTCGATCATTTCCATTGCTGGGGCAACACTGACCGCTGCCACCTTCACCACCTTCTTCTATTACCGGCACACGCCATTAGTAAGGAGTCATAAATGCTTTCTTACTATAGCATTAACCAATCAATATTTTACAGAAATGTGATCTTACGTTTATGTTTATATTGTATTATATGGTATTATAATATTATATGGTAATATGGTATTACACCATACTAAATGTTACATCTATTTCCTTGCTTAAGGTACGAGCCAACAACTCTGAAGTGAGCTTCATGCTCCTGCTGTCACTCAAGCTGTGCTTCTTGTGTGCCCTGGCCTTCATTGGACGCCCAGTGGCATGGTCCTGCGCCCTTAGACACACCCTGTTTGGGATCAGCTTTGTGCTGTGTATCTCCTGCCTGCTCAGCCGTACTGTGGTGGTCTTGGTGGCCTTTCGCTCCACCCTGCCAGGGGAAAACCTCATGCGATACTTTGGTCCGGCCCAGCAAAGACTCGGCATCTCAATATGCACCCTGGTTCAGGTAAATCATGTGGAAAAAAATGAAAGGCAAATGAAAAAAAAATGAAAAAATGAAAGGTAAATCATGTCAGCATTTGTTCATATATATCTACTTATGTAACACTAATTCATTGTAGCCATTACATTACAATTGTGCATATCCGGATAACCTTTCGACAAATGTGTTACATTTTGTAAGTCGCTTTGGATAAAAGCGTCTGCCAAATGCTAAATGTAAATGTGAACTCTCCAGGCATCTTTCAATTCTTTATTGTCTAGGTGTTGATATGTGTACTGTGGCTGATCCTGGCCCCACCACAGCCTGCGGAGAGAGGCGTTCGGGAGAATCGAGGACCCAAGATAGTCCTTGAGTGTGACGTGGGCTCTGTGGTGGGCTTTGCTCTTGTCCTGGGCTACATAGGCCTACTGGCTAGCCTCTGTCTCGTGTTTGCCTTCCTGGCAAGGAAACTCCCTGATAACTTCAATGAGGCCAAGTTCATCACCTTCAGCATGCTGATCTTCTGTTCTGTCTGGGTGGCCTTTGTCCCAGCCTACATCAGCTCTCCAGGGAAGTACACTGTGGCTGTGGAGATCTTTGCCATCCTGGCTTCAAGTTATGGCCTGCTGCTGTGCATCTTTGCTCCCAAATGTTTCATCCTCCTTCTCAGGCCTGAGAGAAACACCAAGAAATACCTGATGGCCAGATAAAT
>OMKP01078655.1:0-12498 GCA_900302375.1 Bathygadus melanobranchus
TCTCCTCAACGGTCCTCTCCTCACTACCACCTCCTGAACCATTCTCCCTCCTGTCTACAGAGGAAGCCGCTGCCACTCTACTATCCTCTCTCTCCTCCTCCCTGGACACTCTCTGTCCACTCACCTCCAGACCGGCGCGGTCCTCCCCCCCTCCCCCTTGGCTGTCCGAACCTCTGCGGGCTTGTAGAGCAGAGCTACGGACAGCTGAGAGAAAATGGAGGAAATCAGGCTGTGCTGATGACCTCTCTCACTACCGCCACCTCCTCACAGACTTCACATCTACGGTGTCGGCAACCAAATCTGCCTTCTACCTGACCAAAATCAACTCTTCTGCTTCCAACCCCAGGAAACTATTCTCTTCCCTCCTCAACCCACCTGGACTCTGAATAGCTTCACCTCCTGCCCACCTTTCCTCCCCAACCCTCTCCCTCCTCCTCGATCAATACTTGAACCTCACCCCTCCTGGATCCTTAGCACTTCCATATTTGTATGTTCTGGCTCTTTGTAGGATCTTGTACGCTGTTATGTCCCGGCACTTGAAATAGAAAACTTAGCTTGTGTAGCATCCTATCCTGGCTACCTGCTGTTGTACAGTAAGGAGCCAACCTAGCAACTGTAAGCTCGTAAACTTGCTCTATTGACCTGGCAACCAGGAATGCTTTTTGCATCACAGAGAGCATCTGCAACAACTGCAGGTGTTTCTCGTCATATATCGTCATCAACATGAATTCCGATGACAGCCGGAGGCCCAAAGTGATCCAATCAGATTTAAGGGGCCGAAAGGCAGGAATTACGAATGTCAATCATCACCAAACTTAGACGTAGTTTAAGAAACATGAGAGATAAGATTAATCAGTCCACACAGTTGTACATGTCTCTCCTGATGATAAACAAATGTACTTCAGGAACGTGCAACAACATGGCTGCCAGAGACCCACATTGACCCAATCAGCTTTAAGGAGAAAAAAGGCGGGGTTAATTCTCCACTTTGACCTGCGGTCATGAAACTTGGTACACATATCACCGGACCTCAGCTGAGGCTATTCCATCATTATCATCACTGTAAAAACATAATGGTCTGTATTAGGCTTGGCTCCCGATAAACGCTGCTTGCAGCTTTAATTATTATTATTCTAATAATTATAATTATATACAGGGATAAAAACATTCTCCCACAATAATCTATTGTCACAATATGACTTCAAGTTGATAAATAAACATTATCAATCCATGGTCTCACCTGCTCATTAACAGTAAGGTGGGCATGTGTCCGGCTAATAGACTGGTCGTTGGATAGAAGGATGTCACAGTTCTTGCGTCCAACCACGTACACTTTAGTGGGCAGCAGGAAATGAGTCTCACCTGTGAGAGAAGGTAGTTACAAGCTTAAGATGTGTGTATGCATGCAAGAGTATATCCGTTAGGCAGGAGGTGATGATGAAGGCAATGATGATAACGAATGACCGCATGATGGTAGCATGCGAGAGTTTGTTAGTGTGTCCAAGTTTGACTTCACACCTGTGGAACCAACATGAGATGGGGAACAGGAAGAGTTCACTGGATACCGTGGCTGGATATACATACACTGGATATACACTGTACTACTTTTCGTGATAACTTGGTAAATGTCGATGGTTTGATTGGTAGGAAATTCCAAGAATTGTTCAGAACAAAAGGCAACAAATGCAAAAATCTATCAAAAAAACGACGAGATAAATGGCTGTCAAATCTGGGAGCCGGATCTGAAAATGCCCGAGTGTGTAATGACCACGTCGTAAAAAGTAGATTATTTCTTACACCTGATCCCAGGTGTAAGAGGCCTACGATACGGGCTGTTATTATCCACTGACACGATAGCAGCTAAAACGTTAACGTTGGGGCGATAGGGGGGGTGGAGCCGCGCCAAACATGCGCTGGGGAAGCGCAGGCATTATGGGACTGTTCCAAGTTTAAGTGTTATTAGTTTATAGTTAGTTAGTAGTAGTGTTACGTGCATGTTTTGATTGTTGGGTAATGTAATTTGTGTGTTTATCTGTGTGTAATGTAATGTAGTTTATCTGTGTGGGATGGTGGTGGGGTTTTGTTAGTGAATGAGTTACTATGACTGAGACGGATAGGGAGGTTAATGACCTAAAGTCTGTGTTTCTCTGTTCGAGTGTTATGAACAATAAACGCAGAACCCCTCTAGTGGCTACTTCTTCAAATTAATCCTGCGGTTTCCGACTCCTCTTCGTGCACGCTCGCCACATTGGTGTCAGAAGTGGGACTGGAGCCACGACGACCGAGAAGATCCAGGAAATCGAGCGTGCCATAGAGAAGATGCAGCAGCAGCACCGCATGGAAGACACAGCGCGGCGAAAGACGGCGCCCGCAAGAAGCAGAGGTTCGCTAGCCCACGCTGATGGCTCCAGTGCGTTGCAACCCCAGCGCCACCTAGCGACCAGGAGGACTGCTACCGGCAAAGCCCTGCTGCCGGATATCTTTCTGGCCTATGCTGATGACTCGTACCGTGGCCCCAGTAACACCCAGCGACCTGGAGGACTGCTGACACCGGGCCAATGCCACCCATCGCTGCCACGGCCGCCGACGAACCGCCCCTACTGGCTTCCACGCCCAGCCTTGCACGCCCCACAGGTGTGCATAGAACACCAGCCAAGCTGCCCAAGTACAACGGGATGATACAGCTGGAGCCGTACCTCTCCCAAGCCCCAATCCCTGAGCGTGGCACTCGCGAAGCTGAACGGCCTGAAGGAGTACTCTCCACGTGGCCTACCCCCACGCTCCGAGTGCACATCAGGTGGACAGATTACAAGGGGGGGGAGACAGAGGAGGTCTACCAAGTTCGGATTCCACAACGGCCCCCATCATCCGGACGAGGTTGGCCCCGGGCGTCCAACCACTGTTACCGGTGTGGCGAGCCTGGTCACATAGCCCGCGACTGCCCAGCACCAGCGCCAAAGGCCAGAGCCCCCCGAATGGAGGGAAACGCCGACGGAGTGGTCCAGTGAAGGGACCACCACTCCAGTTTCCCATCCCTCTCCAAGGCCGATGCACGCTGGTTGGCCGCCTAGGTCACACAAAAGGACTATATCTGGACTGCCAGCTCGACAGGCAACGCTGTTGGGCCCTGGTGGACACGGGGGCCACCATTTCCCTGGTGCGGCCGGGCATCCTCCCGGGCACCACCGGCCCACCTTCGGCAGCATGGTCGCCAACCAAACACCCAGCTGACGATGGTGACGGGAGAAAACGCAGACATGAGAGGGAAGAAGCCACTGCGAGTCCAGGCTTGCCAACATCCGGGACCCGTGCATCATCGGCCTGGATCTGAGGGTTAGGGTTAGGGTTAACCTCAGCCCATCCGACTGCGGCCCCATCGGCTGGCCCTCACTTAACGTCAAGTGGCGGAAGACAAGGTCCGCGAAATGGCCGCTGCTGGAGTGATCGAGCCCTCCGACAGTCTGTGGGCAGCACCGGCCGTCTTGGTAAAGAAGAACAACTTTGACAGAGCTCTGTCTAACCTGCGTGAGGTCCTCACTGCCATCCTTTGGGCCGGGCTATGGCTGAACCCCACAAATTGTTACCTGCTGACGAGAGAGAAGTTCCTTGGCCACGTGGTCAATGCTCGTGGTGTCGCCACCAAGGTGGCTACCGTCCGAGACTGGCCAACCCCTACTAACGTCGGTGAACTGCAAAGTTTCTTGGGCCTGGCGTCGTACTACCGCTGTTTCATCCGGGGTTTCGCCACCATCGCCAGCCCGCTCCACCGCCTGACCGACAAGGGCCGACCATTCGTCTGGGATGACGCCTGTGCCGCAGAGCGATGGACTGGTGGAGCGGTTCAACCGCACCCTGGCTACATCAACATCAGCGGAAATGGGACCGCCACCTTCCCCTGGTCCTATGGTCCTATTGGACCGCTGTCCAGGAGTCCAGCCAGTGCATGCCTGCTGCCCTCATGTTTGGCCGGGAACATGTTTGGGGCCCCACCCCACTTCCGTAGGTTGAGGGATCGACTATGGGTGGTACTACTCCCGTCAGGCCCAGACCAACTCTGGAGTACGACAAAAGCCGGAACGGGCCTTCACACCAGGGGACAAGGTGTGGGTGTACTGTCCCATTCGCAAGAAGGGGGTTTCCCCTAAGCTTTGCAGTCACTGGCAGGGGCCCGGAGAGGTCATGGACCGACTGTCGGAGGTGGTGTACTGGGTGCACATGCCTGGCCGGGGTCGCGTGGTGGTGCTGCATCAGGACAGACTCTCGCCATACCGCCCTCTTGCTCCGCCTGCCGTGGGAGAGGGGGGCGACGGCGGCCCACCACGCACAATAAACGAAGAACCCCTCTAGTGGACACTTCTTCAACTTCATCTCACTGTTTTCGACTCCTCTTCGTGCACGCATATTAGTAATTGTTGTCTTTTTCTGGAACATTTGATTCCACACTGTTTACATAAACTGAGCACTGCTTCTTGACTTTCTCCACTTCACTTCGTGCCCTCCAGCTGAAGCGTGCTCGTCATGGGTGTCGTGACTGCAAACGTAGCAAGCTATTTATTGACACTCGTCGCTGTCGTCTGCTTAATCTTTTATAATTTCTAAATTTGCAGGCCTTTACAACTTCCTAAAATATGTTTTGTCCAAGTATCTCTCTAAGTATATCATAGTTAAGTATCTCTTTAAATATCGCTACTTCAATAACACACAGATTAATACTTTCATGACACAAAGCAGTTACCTCCAGGTTCCTGGGGCTTTAGTATCCACATTTCCCTTCGCGACAAGAAAATTGGACGTTTGATCTTTGACTGATTCGTTTCTCTTTTCTCTAGAGAGTTTATATATTATTAGCAGCTAACACGTCCAACTTCGAAAGCGCAGGACGTCAACATCCCGCCTCCACGTGACGTCAAAATTGTGCGCCACCAAGTCTTCAAAATAAAGGTCCTTCACTCATCCTGTTTATTCATTTATCTTTCCATGATCATTAAAATGTCATTTATGCAATTGTCTTTGTTTGGAAAGGATTTAAAATGTCATATTTCTGTCTGCTTATTATACATTAGAATGTCTGCTTTTCAAAATTATAAAACGTCATCGAAATAAAAGTGTAAAATGCTGAGAGATGCTCATACTGTATATTTGAGATGTGTAAATTGAGCACATATTAATTAAGGCTGACCAGGACACGCATACATGTATTAAATAGTTTTTTTTTTATTGATATTTACTCTTCAACAAAAAGCAACTTGACGAGACGGACGCAACATGACGATATTTTCAAAATAATTATATTCAAACAAAATCTGACGACTTCACAATGCTCACGTGAAACAATTGCATTGTCAAGACTCGGTCAAACACACCCAAAGGTTTTGGAATATTATCTCAATTTGATTTGTAAATATAAATGCAAGTTGATTTACATCAGCCACCAAATCAGAAGAATGGGTCATTGTCAGATGTCCATGTTTTCCCTGCAGCTTGTCTGAGACGACCCCTTCCCCACAGACAAGGTAACTTGTTATTGGCTTTCATCACCGCAACGCTGGTACAGGAGTCTGGCTTACGGACAACCTCACACCAGTCCGGGTAGTCCACAGGCTGAGATCCACTGTAGGAAGGCATGCATGGGCACACAGGTCAGCTAAGAGGATTTCAGGTAAATATGTATCCATGTGGGAACAACTAACTTACTGGTCACAGCATCCTACTCCAAATGGTTCCATGCAGACACACTGGTAGCAATCCTCTGTTATCCATCTCTCTCCTATTTCATACAACTGTCCCATGTATTCACAGCTCCCTAGGGAAAAAGGGGCTGTTACCATGGAGACATTTGGAGTAACACACACACACACAAAACACTTCCACAAGGAAGCACAAGTACCTTTGGTGTTGAAGTAGCACTCCCCTCTGCTGAAGACAGAAAGACATGGCACACTGCCACTCAGAATGAAAATAAAAAACAAAAGCAGGATTTTCACTGTTACTGCCATATCTGAAAATAGAGTGAAACACACAGTTGCCCGTATAAGTACAAAAAAAATCTCGACCTGACTTGAAATATAAACTTTAGGGAGTTTATCCATCTTACCTCTGTTCAATTTGGTCCCAACGTTTTCCACAAATACTGTCCTTGATTTTCTGATTCTTCTTTATTTTTTATTCTTTTTTATTCTTGTTTTCATTCAATATAATTCCTGTTCAATATTGTCGACAAGCCGTTCTGCTTCCTCTCTCCTGTTTGCTAATGCTCCTGATCTGCTGTGCATCCTTCTGCTGGTGGTCTCCGATATTTATACTGCACTAGCACATCTCTATCTCTTCACCCCTATTCTATGTTCTCTATTAGTAAACACACACGCGCGCACACACACACACACACACACACACACAAAGCGTTGATCTTTATCATTGCCGTTTTCATTGTGCCTCTTGTAAAAATGTTCCCAAAGTATACAGTGTGCACTGCTTCAGATAACATTTGTCACAGAAAGCAGTGTCAGACCCCATTAGTAGAACAAACTTATTTGGATTATTTAACAATTGCCAATTGGCCATTGGCCTATTGTCTTCATGAAGATGTGGCAGGTGTTTGTGTGTGTGTGTGTATCTGTGCGCACATGATTGTGATTGTGTGTATTTATGCGTAGACTTACTGACAAATCTACATATCCAAAGAAGAAAAATACTGCATAGTATGAACATTGTCTTTCTTTGCTGACATTATGATGTTGTATCCAAGATTATTTTAATGGCAAACCTAATTTAGTCACACACTTCATTTGCTTACTTGATTTCAAACCACTGTTCATCATTGCCATGGGTCAGTGAACTTTAGTGTATGCTATGAAATGATTGTCATGCAGCGTGTGTGTATGTAATTTAATAATACAAAAATAATAAAAATAAAAATAATAATAATAATAATACATTTCACCCTGATGACAATGAGAATTAATCTTGCCTGTCAATCCAAATCGTTTAGTTTCGGAATATTGCTGTCTTCTGCTCTCTCTCTTTAAAACTCTCAAATCTTACAGACAGCACCTTTAACTAGATGCCATGTTGTGTGCCTTCTAGTTTTTGGGACCTGAGGAATTACATAATAATTCATTCATTCAGTCTTCCACACACACAGATTACATTCTCACTTATGTTACATGCAAACAATTAAGCGTGCATACAAATTCATGCAATGCATAAATGCATTTATGTTTACTCTTTATTAGACTACCTCAAATAACTCTAATAACCTTATCCTGGGGATTTCTAACCTCACGACAACATGCTTGGAATTCCTGTAAAATGACCGACTCCTAATTATTTTCCTTTACTGTTACGTTCCCAAGAAGATTCAAACGTTCTATATTGATCATTTTCTCAAGTATTGCTGGAAAATATTAAAAGCGTAACAAATACAAACTGTGTATTTCAAAGATGACTTCGGTGAAGTATCAAAAGGTGTGGCCAATAGTTTGCTCTCTATAGAGTTCAAGGACAATAAGGATGAAGTGGAGTCAAAGGATATTTGGTCATTAGACATGGTAAATGGTAAATGGATTGCATTTATATAGCGCTTTTATCCAAAGCGCTTTACATTTCCTCACATTCACCCATTCATCCAGGTAACAGAGATTTTAGAATATTTTGTGTACAATTGCACATGCGCTCACACTTACAGACTGGTTGTAGTCTTTACACAATGACGATTTTCTCTCTTTCTCTCTCCATTCATGCCTTCTGTTTGCTCTTGCAAAAAGGATGTACGGTTATGTGTCGACAATTGTTAAAGGGTTTACCTTGTGGGATGGTCCTTTTATATAATAAGGAACTGCAAATACTATAAAGCACATGAGCAAGAGAATGGTTGTACAAACAAATGTGAAGACATGAATACATCATATTCTTTATTAAGAAAATCAAATGAATTCATGACAGAATGATATGTCTTAAAATAACTAAGAAATGAATGGACATTGAAGCTACATAATGTAGGCAGATGTTTTGGCTTTGGTGAGATGGATCAATGAGACGACAACACGCCAGACTCTGTAGGAATATGTCTGATATTTAGTTGACGTGACAACGCAGGATAACAACCGAATATCAAACATATCACACAGCCACTGGCCAATCAGAGTCCACGCAGTTCAATGAAGTACTACTGTCTTGAATTGATTTCCAGGAATGTTGGATAACTTCATACGCAATACTATACAGACCTGTGAGAAATAGAATAGAATTGAATAGAATTAAGGTCAAAGGGGGACAAATAGAAAAGTCACAACAGAGGCGAACGGTATCGTGTGTGATTAAGTACTATTCAGAACGTGTATCTATGAGCATCAAAGGAGTGTACTAAGTAGCTGAACAGGTTTGAGTGCATAGGGTGTGTGCATAGGCCTGCATGGCATCCTCGCCTAACAGGTAAATAATTGCAAAACTCCACAGAAATGGACACCGTACAAAACAGCTGACAGTCTTGTAATTTGAGACAAAACCTATTCTACCACATGCAAAAAAAACAACATACAAAGAAAATACTTACCACATTGTTTTTTCTCCAAGTCCACAGCCTACAGCCTTCCTGAATAAATAAAGGTTAAATAAAAATAATAATATCCTCATTCTGTTAGCTAACAAAATGTGAATGTGAGAATGGTGAAGATCACTAGGCATGAGCTGTCTGTGTTGTCATCAGTGGTGCCTGGATGCATGAATGTGTGAACAAGTCCACAGTGGGACAGGGTTTATATACATTGCTGGAACTTTGGGGGTACCACCTACACTCACTCACAACTCACAGTGTAATTAGTGGGATATTGATGAATGGCTTTGGCCTTGAGCCTTTCCTCCCAACCGCCTAATCAATAGATGTGATGTTCATCTGAGCGTGAGCTCCCACCTCCATCACACAGTCACAGATGGAGTCAGATATAACTTTCAGTTGATCTCTACAGCTAGGTCAACGTTCTAGCATTGAATTGAGCCACTTCATGAAGTAGGGAGTGTTACATTCCGTTCATACTGGATATTAATATTCATTCATCATTTTGCGGGACTTTGGACCTTATTTACATAGTGCTTCAATGTGGTACTTGTTAAAATGAGTTTCTATTTTGAACTCTTTACACATTTACATTTTATGGCATTATAGTGCATACCACACAAGTGGCAGATTACTGGAACGCTTATAAACATGATGCATGAATACCAGTAATGAAGTATACAACTTGCAGGGTTCAAATGTAGAGGAGGTGACCTCTGGTTGTCTAAGTTGGTAATTGATCAATATCGATCAATCAATGTTGCCCTCACATTTTGTATATGCAGACAGACATGTGGGCTGCACATGCTAACTTCCCATCTTATATTTGTCTTTCATTATGATGAACAAAGAAAAAGTGGGAAAAACAGGAAAATAAATAATTCCCGATTTCATGTTTTGGTACAGGTTTTGCAAAATGTACATTTCAATAACACCTTATACATCTGCATTTATTGTCTAGATGCATGAGTAACATTAATAAACTATACTATCACAGGGAGTACATTTTAGCTGCCTTTTCCTTCTGTGATGAATAAAGTACATCTTATCTTGATCATGACATGTTTTTTAGGATGTGACCTAGATTTTTTTCCAAGGTGACTATTGATGTATTTAAAACATGTAGATTTCAACACATGCTATCACAAAAAGTAAGCACACTATTACTGGATATTCTGTTGCTGGATCATTTATTAATAATTTTGCATACTTTAGATTGTATCTAATGTAATTTGTGTGTGTGTGTGTGTGTGGCCACACACACACGCCACTGAACTGTACTGAAAATACATTTTAATTGCATTATTTATGTAATGGTCAAATATAATATGGACATAAATGATTTAGTAGCCTACAAAGCACACTATTAAATTAAATGTGAATAATAATAGAACGGTTCACATTTAATGAGGGCATTTTATTTCATTATATGCTGGAGTGACAGGGCTAGCTTGAATGTTCCAAAAATATCCACATTATGAAATAATATTAATTTAGATGTATCATGACATCAGCGGTGGGTTGGAGAGCCAGACTACCATCGTCAGGTTCAATTATACAGCCCCTAATCATACAACAATGACTTCACTCACTGATGTGGCCCAAAAGGGAAAACCAAACAAAGAACCACACTCCCTCAAAACCTAATCATGTAATTTTGTGATCAAGGAATTCAGCTGTAGCCTTTTAACATCCAGGGTTGCATTATGACATGACACACGTGTGAGACCGTTTCGCCCTCGCTCTGCAACCCCTACAGCCTGACCTTGTGGGCTCACTAGTGCGGAATGACAGTCCTCAGAGTGTCGCAGCCTAATTGTGGGCCTGGGGGTAAAATGTATTCCACAGAGTCCGCTGAGCAGAGGACGGGGACAAGAGAGGAAAACATACCGGACGCACAGTGGAACATTGTGTAAAGATCTCTCATCTTTTATTTTTTACATGACAAAACATGTTGATGTTGATGACTTGGGAGATAGTTACAAGTTCAAATATACACGTGTGCATGTATGGAAAATGGTGGCTTTACTGGCAGAGAAATATGAATATGAATCCAACAATCCCATACATACAGCACCGCCAATCAAATTGGCACAACTATTTAGTTACGCGGTTGGCATTATTATACAAACCACCCAATTGAAGCTATAGAAAAATGATGGTATAAAAGAATCCCTATCCCCAAACAATAAAATAAACTCAAACACAACAATGACACTTTGCTGACTTTCAGTTCAACAGAAACAGCATTTCATTGGACTCGAGACAGGTCAGCACACAGCATATGCATGATCTGGAAACAAATGTGTCCAAATCAAGCATTAGGAAGGAAGTAACAGACATTGGGGGTTGGGGCTTTCTGATTGGCTGATGCCGGAGGAGTGTGCGTAAACAAATGTAGACACCCTGAGGGAGGGTCACTATGAAAAATTTTTTTTGCTGCAGACAAGGTTAACAAGAATGATTCAATATACATTTGTGTTCACCAGTGTGAAGAACAGAAGATAAGAGAAAAGTCTGAAGGGCAACATGGCGATGTTCTCCAGAACTGGAGGAGCTAATTTAAAACAGGAATCATGGGTACGTAGTTCATGAGTTGAACTTCAGTTGTTGGATTCAATGAGATGAAAATGTCCTGATAATTTCCTTCTGCTTGTTTTCTGTCCGTCCTTATTCCAGAGGTGTGTCTGTATTCCTGGCATCCCTATTTACATGAGAAAAATGAATATGAACACACACTCACTCACCCACACCCAAACACACCCTCCTCCGAAGTTCAACATACCCAGGATCTCTTAATTTCGATGTATTCTCATGGGCTGTATGACAATTTTAGCCTCATTCTTTCAGCTGCAATCTATCACCTGCAGTGTTAAAGAGTCTTGGGAGCAAATAAAGAATTTTTTTTTTTCAGATACTCTTTCACTATTCGCACACCGAGGTCCAACTGGATCTTCTTGGAATGGTTCTTCTCCAAGAGAATTGGAAATCGGCTGAATCTTTAACCGATGTTCAAGTGGTTTGGTTTGTTACAAATGCCAGACATGTATTTATGATACAGGATACTTAAATGTAATTTGCAACAGTAAAACATTGTAAAACAAATTCTCACCTGTGAAATGTTATTCCCTGTTGCTTAGTTTGGGCATTTCTTTGGAACATCGAAAAGCAGCACAAAAGTCTGGCATTTTCTACTATTGGAATGGGACAGAACCGGTCAGATACGATCGGATACGGTATCTACATGTATCTATCTATGATGGCTGCTCTAGCCATAACTTCCTGGGAGAAACAATGCCCATGGTTGCTCTAAAACAAAACAAAAACCTCTGCTCTTCACCCCTCCCGCTCCTCTCCAAACCCCGCCCACCCTCAAAATGCAATGGTCGCTGAAAAAAGTTGAAGATATGAACAGAAGGATCTAAAACATAAAATAACCATAACATATCACAGAGGGATGTATCCACCACACTTCTACCAAATATATTTTCAAGAAAATGTCTTGAAACATTAGTATTAAATATACATCTCAAGTCAGCTAATAAACTCATTCTTGGAAAAACTGAAAGGATTGTAGAGGCGTGTTTTGAATCCCCGAACTGTTTAATAAATAGGGTTACCTTATTGTCATTTAGGGGCCTCTGCAATGGCATCCTCTGCCTTAAGTCTTAGGGGCCTCTGCCTTGGCCTCCTCTGGCTTAGGGGCGTCTGCCTTGGCCTCCTCTGGCTTAGGGGCGTCTGCCTTGGCCTCCTCTGGCTTAGGGGCATCTGCCTTGGCCTCCTCTGGCTTAGGGGCATCTGCCTTGGCCTCCTCTGGCTTAGTCTCCCCACCACACAATTTCCTTAAAGAACAGAGTTAAAGGACTACAGCATGATGTATGTGGATGAATAGAAAATACAATTGACATATGAAAATTTCAGACAATGCCTAGTATTACTGTACCTGG